>MU226139.1:376277-395911 GCA_018584345.1 Thuja plicata
ATGAACCAAGAACAAAATAACGAGACAATTGCTAGATTGTGGTCTCAGTTCTGAAGAAAACCTGATAAATGTAATTGTCCTTGCAAAAAGTGTAAGGGCTTAAAGAATCAAAGAATTCTAATCACAAGAGCTGAGAGTCATTATAGGCAACATGGTCACGTTGAAGTGGGGAACAATTATCATTGATTGGTAAATGTGGATTTCCAACTGCAGGAACATGGAGGTGTGAATATCCAAGGCGAGGATAATGCTCCCATGGAAGAAGATGATCCTGTGGTAGAGAACACAATTGAAGATGATGGTATTGGCGTAGCTGATAATGTGCGAGAGGACATGATTGAAGAAGATGGTATTGGCACAGTTGATCAAGATGATCATGGTGATGGTACTAGCACATCTGATAATGATGATGAAGATGGTCTTGATGTACCTATACTTGAGAAGGCATATGAGCCCCTATACCAAGGCTCTCAAACAACTCTTCTCTCCACTATAGTGTTGTTGGTGAACTTGAAGGTTATGAATGGTTTATCCAATGTAGCAATGTCACGTATGCTAAGGTATGACATTTTTTTCATCTTCAATGTTAGCATACCATTACTATTCATTATATATATTAACAATTCATATTTTTTGTTGTAGGTTGATAAGTGAGTTTTTGTTACCACCATCAAACATTCTGCCTCGTTCGTACCGAGAATTATCTACCATTATGAATCAAATTGGAATGAAGTATTAGATAATACATGCATGTCCCAATGATCACATTCTATATCATAAACAACATGAATTTTCAAAAGAATGCCCCGATTGTCATATTAGTAGATATCAGTTAGATCAAATAACAAAAAAGGTGCCTCAAAAGGTTCTTTGGTACATTCCCATAATTCCACGTCTTCAATGATTATTCATGTGCACTAGCTTGACACAATTTATGGATTACCATGCACACAATAGAAGTCAAGATGACATTATGCAAATGCCTATGGATGGTTATGCATTTAAAGACATAGAAAATACATGTTCACACTTTAAAGAAGAACCTCATAATCTCAAGCTTTCATTGGCAGCGGACAGTGTCAATCCATTTGGAGATATGAGATCTGTTTACTCAGTGTGGCCTTTTTTTGTTATTAACAATAACATTCCTCCTTGGATGTCCATAAAGAGAGAGCACATAATGTTGTCAATGATTGTATCAGGTATTTTCTCATTTAATAGTTATCTAAATTAAATTATAAACACCGCATCAAAATGGTCATAATAATTATGTAATATTTTTTTTCATTGAACTAGGTAAGTACCAAGTTAAAGATATGAATGTGTATATTGAGTCACTTATTGATGAGTTGTTGAAGTTATGGAATGGGTTCACTATGTATGACATCTCTAGACCAATAGGACAAAGACAATTTGTATGGACAATACATGATGCCCCTGGGCTAACTCATTTTTGTGGTATGTTACATATTGTTAAGGTCACATATTTTTGGTATGTTATAGTGGCTACACATTATTGTTGTGTGTTTAAGTTGTGCATGATAATTGTAAATGATCCAATTATACATTATCTTTTAGGTCTTCAGACAAAGGCAAAATTTTCATGTCCAGTTTGTGGTCCGAAGATGAAATCTCATCATTCAAGAGGTTTAGGAAAGCAGGTGTTCGATGAGTTTAGGCACTTTCTCAATAATAATCATAAGTATCAAATTATTGAAAAACATATTTTTAATGGGAAAGAAGAGACAACATCAAGGCCATGAAGAATGACACCTCGTCTATGGAAGTTGGAATACAATAGACTAAATCGCTAAGGTAAAGTCATTCCATTTGATGATTTTTGTTTGAAATTTAAATTTTGATATTGTCTTTTATTTACTAATTAATGATGTAACTGATGCTCGTGAAGGTTGTCAAGGCATCAATGACCAACTTCCTAGAGGAATAAAAATTTATCCTAGTCAATTTAGTAGGTTGTCGTACTACAAGGATCTCCCAATCATGCATTTGTTTGATGCTATGCATATTGGAAAGAATGTAACAGAGACACTATAGAAAATATTAGATGGAAGGCGTGACAAAGAAAAAATTGCCAAAATTTGTAATGACATTCATGAATCTAATCATGCACTGAAAAATTTCATTGAATCAAATAGCAATGGAGACTGCATAAATATGAGTGCCCTTCCTTGGTTATTAACTGAGCAACAAAGTGATGCATTAAAAGAAGTCATAAAAAAGGCAAAATTTCCAACAGGATTTGTTGCAAATATAAGCAATCTTGTATCAAAGAAAGGTGATTTTGGGCCAGGGTTGAAAACACATGATTGGCATATCTTCGTTAAGGTAAGTTGCGTTCTCTATTTACAATATATTTATAAAATTGCATGTACTTTTTATTGTATTATTTTATAATATAATGAAAAGATCATTTTTTAATTATTGTAGTACGTCCTACCTCTATCCCTCCCACACCAGTTTGACAACAGTGTTAAACAAGTTATATACGATCTTGGAAAATACATGAGGTCGTTATCATCTAAAGAAATTGATAAAAAATATTAAAAATATTGGAAGAGAAAAACTCCCCTCATTATGTGTGACATGCAAAAGTGTCCAGCTCCAACTTTTTTTAATGCTCAAGAATAGTACCTCATACATCAAGTTGAGGAGATTGAATTGTGTAGACCTGTACAATCTAGGTTAATGTGGATGGTTGAGAGACACTTAAAATTTAAAGTCAAAGGGCTTGGTTTGAAAAATAGCACATCCTGAGGGTTCTATGGTGGAGGGATATATGGTATACCAAACCATGGTGTACATTAGTGAATATCTTCCTAAGTTTGCTGCAAATATCCATGTAGATCGCATTTGGGATCCCAACTCTATTAAAAACTTTGAAGGGGAGTACTTGATGGGGAGAGGTAGATTGAGAAAACTAAGAGGTATTAATTAGATGATGTTAATGCAGTTTATTAATTATAATAAATCTTCAATATAAGTTTCTTCTAAGTGGTCAATTTGTTTTCTTTATGGTTGGTCGTGAGTGGGATGCACTACATTTGTATATTGAAAACAATCTTGATTGGATGATGGTACAGATTCAACAATCTCAAGAAAATGGTTGCTCATTAACATGGGATGGTGTTGCATCTTCGATTAAAGAAGCTCATCGTAATGGAGATCCCAATGTTATGCCAATGGTACTTGATCTAGCTTATGGTTTAAGAGGTAGAAAGGTACATATAAGTTTACTAACCATGACCCATAAGTTTAATATCAACTCACGGATCGATGCAAATAATCTTGACATGTTTGAATAATTGCAGATCAAACACCACAAAGGTATGTACTACCATGGCTGTAAATTTTGCATAAAAAAGTTAGATGACATGAAGAAAACTTGTGATTCTGGGATAAGTGCAGTCTTTGAGGTCACTAATATTTCATCTAAAAATGACATACATCCTCAAAAATCTGAAAATCTATACTATGGAATTTTGGATAATATACTTGAGTGCAACTTTAATTCATTCAAATTAGTTCTATTTGTCGTCAAATGGTACAGGCTACAGCTGAATCAAAATAATCCTGATAGGACTGCTATTGAACATGATAGTGGATTTATAATGATTAATACAAGGTCATTTGAGCCAATTGGAGATGAGCCTTATGTTCTTCCAATCCAATGTGAGAAAGTGTTTTACTTTAGCATTCCACATAAACCAGGTTGGTCATTTGTTGTTAGACATGATCCAAGAGGAAGGCTGATAAAGTATAATGTGATGGAAGAAGAAGATACTGAAGAATCAGAAGATGAAGTAAATGATGATCACAACTGACTGTTACACAATGAAGAAGAAGAAAAATAAAAATAAAATGATGATGATTTTAGTCCTGCTGATGGTGATGGTGATGATTGTTACCCCATGTTTTCACTATGTTAATGCTATCAACCAAATCCTAACCTACCAACTTGAAGCTGAAGTTGAAGTTATACAATAGTTCAACTTCAAGTTCAATCCAGTATTCTTCACCCAATGAAGTCAAATGTTCTTCCTTGTCAGTCTGGACCAACTTGTGCTAAGTTGAAGTTGAAGTCGAAGTTGAGTCAAGTGAATAAATTCAACTTCAACTTCAACTTCAACTCCGTTTTTTTTTTGATGAAGTTTTCTTTCTTTCTCATAGGTGTTTTATTGAAACAAATGGGTGTGTTTTTCTAAAAAAAAGAAGGGGTCCCACCTCTTGTCAGTTCTGAAGATGTGAAAGGCAATAAATATGAAAGCTAGGAAAATGCATGCCAAGCACAGTCAGTTTTTAGAGAATAAAAAATAGAGATCTGCTGACATCATGGGAAGTTAGATTGTACATGGATTTAATGGGAATTAACTAAAAGCACCCTTCTCAAGTACATTTGGCACACTTGGTATTAATGCCTTAACCCGCTCCATATCCACCCTAATATTTCTGCAATCACTCCTTAAATGCCCTCCTTTTCTAGTATAATTGTTTATCTGGTTAGTCTTGAATTCCAAGCGTCAACTGGTAAGAATCAGGACTGGAGTGCTTGGCTTTACTGAAAAATGGTGAGTGCATTAAATACAATTTTCTCTATCATTTTTCTTGCACTTGGTTTTGGTTAGAAGTGTTTTATTTTTTCTTTATTTTTGCAAACCTTTCTTTTCGAGAAGCCATGACCCTCTTTAGGCCCAAGCTGCCCAAACCAGAGAAACTGTGCTTGTTAAGCTCTCTCCCTGAAATTTGAGATACCTTTCTGGTAAATGTATGCCTAACCGAGATGTTAGAGTGGATTAAAAATGTTCAACTAGGGCCCATATACCGAAAGCTAACCAGTAGTGGGTTAGTCAAAGTTGCCACTTTCCCATCAGCCATAGGATGCCCTGAGTTGGTTTTTGAATGTGCAAACCATTATGACCCTAATACCAGTTGTATCAAGAAGACTATAGGTGAAGTGTTAGCTAGAATAAACAGGGTTAGTGTCAATTTAGCTTTGATAATTCCTCATAAAGAACCCTATGAGCCTTGGACATTTGATGAGGCCAAACTCTCATACAATGACAACAAGAAGAGCTATGACTCTATCGCAGCTCAAACATGGGTCCTAAAACTGGCTCTTGGAGGCTCAAGGTTGCCCAAGTCGTTAACCATTGAGAGTTTCATTAAAGAAATTTTTGACATTATGCTACTTTTGAATAGATTAAAAGGAAATAATCATGCCTTTCACTGGGAGAATTGGATGTATTTCTTCATCCAGAAGATTATTGAAGGAGAAAAATTTATCCACTAGGCCGACTTAATAGTTGAAGGTTTGCATAAAGGTCTACTAGCCGTAAGTAATTTTGGCTCATTTTTCTTGTCTTCCTTTTTGGTCTACATCTTAGCTACATTTAAAGAATAGAAAGGTCTCCCTCATGAGCCCTAGATAGATGAAATGACCATCTACCAGTATTACACAGTCCTCCAGGTTGGTGAGCCCTGCAAAGAGTCCCATAGGGTAAATGATATGTTTCTCGAGAGGTTGGTATTTGAACTTCAAGGTCATGAAAATTGCAGACTTTCTAAAGAATCCATGCAACCCGTTAAAATATATGTTTGCTTTTATACTCAGTTTCCCAGGTTCACATACCTTAGAGTTGGGGGCTTCACTAGAGAACCTTTTAGGTTGCCATGTTATTGTCTCGATAACATTATTTTGTTTGAAATCAGTAGGCAACTTGTCTGTGTGATGGATGCATCTGAAACCACTAAAAAGTCACATACTTTCCTCTTTACTATTGAAATTGATCACTACAGATGCCCTAGTTTCAAGAAATCTGCATTAACAAAGACAATATTGTCCAATTTATGTCTCAAGCCCTATTTTGCAAGGAAAGATTTTGATTATATGGGTTTTGTTAAAGATAATATCAAACATGCAGTTTCGCTTATCCATGTTCCCCACCTGGAGGACTACTAGGCCAATTGTTCAGATGAATTGGAAATAAGAAGGTTGTGGTCAAGGTTAATTGTGCATCAGATACAGTTGTTCAAAGTCAACCACAGCACCAGCAGAATAAAGGAGGATGAAAATGAAGAGGTGGTCGATCCTCTTTATGTCAAATAGATTGAATGTCTACCGATCCTTGAAATTGATTCGAGTAAAAGGGAAGAAGATGACTTTCTCTCCCAAACAATGGAAGTTTTGAAAAGAACTAAAGATTGGTTGAAAACAAAGAGGACTCACTCAGCCACCTATAGTACCCTGAGAAAACACTTGAAAATTAGACAAAAGAATTCTGACCAAGAGCTAAATGTTACTCCTAATATTTCTGTTAATAATCCTATTGCAGTTTCTGCAAAAGTTGAAGTTAAAGTAGTTGTGCCAAAGTAGATTCAACTTCAAGTTCAACAAGAAGTGGTGAGTACTAAAATAATCACCCGTTCAAATACCAAAGGCAAAAGGGTAGCACAAGATAAAGGAAAGGATAAAGTAACTATTGATCTGGACCTCTCTGAGGCCAAAACAACAACAGATCAAATTCCCAATCTTACTATGGTAGATAGCGTGATAGATCCTCAAAAAGTGGTTGAAGGTGGAAATACATAGATGAAAGCCCTTGCTTTAAACAATACTTCCCCCACATCTGGTAAAGAGCCTACCATGCCTAAATGGCTAGAAACATCTGTTGAAAGGAAAAAGGAGTATGGTACCACTTTCAATTCCTATGGATGATTTAGTAAGCGAGTGTTTAGGAAAGTGCTCAAAAGAAAAAAAGGCCATAATAGAGTCTAGAATTAACTTTGACAAAAGCACTGGTCATTGGTCATGAGAAATTGATAAGCCTCCTCAAGATAGCCTACATGAAGATCTTGCTCCGCAAGAATACCAGGTGTCTAAAATAGATCTCGGGAAAGGAAGCCAAACTATAGACATGAAAATATTTGAAGCATCCAACAAAAAGATCACGGACAGAGTGTGGAAGGATGCCTGAGATAAGCAAGACATGAAAGAGGCAATGAAAATCCTGGCTCAGTACATCAATGCCATCCTTCATCTAGAACCTAAGCCTTTAAATAAAATGTTTGCAATGGTTGATATCACATCTTGGGCCAATCAACAGTTTCTTGATAACCTACATAAGTGCAAAGCTGTCACAAAGATGTTGGAGGATTGGTTGCAATACATCCTGGATGAAATGGTGAAACAGATAAACCTTTACAACATAGTTCTGAAAGAGTCCACTGCCATTATCAAGAAGGTTGAGGCAAACATAGAAGGGTATGAAAAAGAAAGAAACAATTGGGTAAAGGAAGTGTTATGGATTGAGGAAATACAAGAATTTGGTCTGTAGAGATTCCTCTCCAAATTCCTTGTGGCATGTTTGGACGATAAAACCATCTATGTAATTCAATATTGCATAGAGTGGTGAAATGAGGCACTTGTACAAGGAGTAATAGAAATCAAGGAGATCCTATCTAGTCTCAAGCTCGTAGATGAAATAATTCAGGAAGATCTAATATGGTTCTACAAACATTGCACAGGTGAAGATAGTGACTATGTGCCCCCTGTTGAAGATGTAATTAAGGAGATACAGAAAAAGTTTCTGGAAATTCAAGAATCAAAGGCACCTGCAAGGCAGGATTTTTCAAATGTTGCACATACTGAAGCTATGCTAATAATTAACCAGAATCACTTGGAAATGCATGAAGAAAAGATAAAAGAGCTGAAGAAAGGGAAGGAGGTCTAGAAACAGAGAATCGCCTACATTGGCTTGCCTCATCAATCAGTTATCTCTGTGTTTACCATTGCATATGAAACCTGGAAAGCCAGAAGAATCATAGCTAGCGTGGACAACACCTCGTGACACATGGATCCCGCTAGTTAGATAGTTGCATCTTTTGCTTTCTCTATTATTTTCCTTTATTGCAATTCATTTAACATAGTTATGTTAACTGAAAAACTATTTACTCCTGGAGTGGTAATTTTGGGTATAGTTATCCAGCCCTGATCAGTATAAATATGTAATAGTTGACATCTAAAAGGGTTCGTCCCTCCATAGATACTAAATCAGAACTACTTTTGTTTAAGTATTCTATGCTTTAAACTTTGAATATATTATTTAAAGCTGCGACAAAGTAATATAAAAATTCTATAGTTTTATATGTTAGACTTTCTGTTGTAGATACTATTGTTTACTTTGCAGTGATTCATGTTCTTGTGGATATCATTTACTTGTGAAAGTTTTAACTTTTCTTTGTTGCATATTAGAAAGTTGTTTTTTATTTGGAGTTTAAAGGTTATGAGACAGAAATTTAAATTTCTCATCTATTTCTCATTTTAATATTCAATCATGTGGATGATTTTGGTTATTAAAATTGAGTGGTTTTTTAGTATATGTATTATTTTCATATTCATGAGTTGATTGATTCAATCTTTTCAATATTTTCAGTAAAATACTCATTGGGAAGATTTTCCCTCAGAAGAGGATTCAATGATTATCTTTTCAGTAAAGGTTAGCTACACCTTGCATAACATAAAAGTAATATCAAGAAGAGAATTCCTTATCTTTTCTTAGGAATTCAATCAGTTAGTTTATCAGAATTTTCCCTATTCAAAGTTAAAATCTTGGGAGAAAATTGTTTACTAATAGTTTTTGGCAACTCTGCTGGGGAAAGTGTGAAAAGAAGAATCCTTTTCCCTAAAATTTCTCAATAATTCTATGGTTTTAGATGATGGTTCTCCCTAATCATAATCAGCTGCCTATTCTGCAGCCCAATCTAGGTTTCCTAGATACACAAGAAGACATTATCTCTGATCTTAATGCTTGTGCTTGGGCCAATCGAGTCAGAAATCAACAATATCTCCAAGTAAAATAGGTTTCAGAGAGAGAAGAAGAAATATCCGAGAGGGTCAGGGGAATTCTAGCAGCCCAAGAAGAAGCAGTGGTAGCAAGAGTTGCCAGTGTAAATAACTAATTTGATCAAAATTATAGTTTTTTTCTGTCACCCTGGCGGAGAAAAGGTATACTCAGTTTGACAGATTATCAGGTCTAGTAAATCAAGATTTTGAAGATCTAGCAAGAATCCATTTTAATCCTGATCTTACTTTGAGGAGAAAGAAAGCTCAAACCACTAGTAGACCATCATCCCCTCCTAGAGGACACAACCAATCGCCATCCATTCAATATTTTATTATCCATGGAACTCTGGTTTCCTCTATAATTAATATTCTCCCTCTCAATTTTAGACAACCAAGAATGGCTCTAAATCAACCCTGGGGCACTGCAGTAGGTCATCTACATTTACAAGGTAATTTGGGAAGATTAACCAAAGGAGCAAGAGAAGTCCTCTCCAGGTTTAGTGATGATGGAAAGAAGTCTCTCAAAGAACATATCAATGCTTTTAATACCGCATGTGGTGTCTTGGCGGTAGCAATAGAAGATGTTTCCATAAGATTGTTCATTCAGACCCTGACTAACTCAGTGGCCAACTGTTTCACCATTTACCTAATGCCTCTATCACTTCCTGGGATACTATGAAGACTGCATTTGAAGCTAGGTTCAAGTTAGTCGATGATGCTAATTCTTTACTCATCTAGCTTAGCGAAATGAAAAAGGAAATACAGATACCCATGCAGGAATTTGTAGCTAGATTCAACAAAGCCTTGCATCAGATACCCACTGCTAGCAGACCAAGTGATGAAAACCAAAAAGGTTTCTTTTTAAATGCCATGCCCCCAGATGTCGCTTTCCCTTTGAAAAGAGCCAATCCCACTACTCTTGGAGCATCCCAAACTCTTGCCATAGAGTTAGAGGATGATCTTATTATATCTAGAAAATGGAAGAAAGATGTACAAATATCAAATTCTCAAGCCTCAACATCTTCTTCTTCTTCAAATGATTCACTAATTCATAAACTAGAAAATGATCTTATAGCAGTAAAGAAACAACTCCCTAAAGCTTCATTTCCTTATCAGGATATCCCAAGGAAATATCCAAGCCAAAATTCTCTTAATCAAGGGAGACAATTTAATCTGCCCCCTAGTCAACAGAGACTGCAAATTGAGCCTCCTCCTAGCAAAACCCACATGTGCATCTTTCACCTTACTAGTGATCATGAAGGGGCTACATGTCCTAAAAATGTGAGGCATGAGCAGCTTGAAGCAGAAAAAGTAGCCGCAAAAAATGTAATAATAGAATAAGAACCTTCTGAAGGACCTGGAAACTCCATGAGTTACTTCCTTGAGTATGAATCTAACTCAGATAGAGGCAGTGACATTATTTTAACTTTGGAAGAATCTTCATGTTCAATGCTGACTAGAGGGCAGAAGGGAGCCAAAGTAGATTCTCAATTCAAAACAATGCATTTCCCACTCAGGAAAAATATTTCAAAGCTAGAGGCAAAGGCAAGAGTAAGTCATCACAATCTCAGTCTTCTCTGACTCAAATTTTAAAAAGGTCTGATCTTGACTCATCATTTCATATAGTTGAGTTTTGCAAAACATCTAGAATAAAAATATCTCCTGCTGAATACTTGAGAATGAATCCTAATGAGCTCAACAAATTAGTTGAGTATGTCCATCAATCTTCACCTGATGTATCTACTAAGTAGACAAATAGAGTTTCTTCTAGCGAAGAAACCAAAATGAAGAAGCTAGACTATCATAAAGAAAAGATTCAGCCTGACAAGGTAAGCCTAGAAACATACTATAAAAAAAACTTGATCCCTTCTATGTATCCCTTTTTCTCCATGGATTTAAATTAAGCAATTGTATCATCGACTCTGGGGCATCATATAATATAATGCTAGCTACTGTAGCTAAATCCCTTGACCTCCTTTTAACCAAGACTTTTGGAAAATTCTATTCAATGGATTCCAAGCAGGTACCCCTAATAGGTCAAATCAAGGATGCTCAAGTTTCTTTAGCGGATTTTCCTGAGAAGAGAATAATGCTTACCATCCTTGTGGCAGATATCCCTGCTAGCTATGGCATGCTCCTTAGCAGAACTTTATGTCGGGATTCTGGAGGAGAAGTCAAGATGGATTGGTCCCAAGTTGTCATACTAATTGGGAGGTAAAAAGTAACCTTGTTACCCGAATCCAAGTCTAAATACACAATTTTCCCATCTGATGACCCTAAATCTCAAATCCTCTACCAGGAAACTGATTTCGCTAGTTATTTGATTGTCTGAAACTGAAGAAGAAGGTATGCAGTCAGAAGATGCAGATACACCTTGGGTGTTAGAGTTTGATGGAAGCTACTACTAGAGTGGTTCAAGAGCTGACATAGTGTTAATCTCCCCTTCGGGTTAGACTTTCCCTTCTTCTTTTAAGTTGGCTTTTGAAAATACAAACAACACAGTGGAATATGAAGCCTTGCTTCTGGGGTTGGAAGAGGAAAAAAAGAAGAATGTCAAATTTCTAAAGGCGAAGGGAGATGTTGAGTTAATAGTAAAACAAGTCAAGAAGTTGTTCTTGCTAAAAAATGAAAGACTAAGGCACTATAGAAATCGAGTATGGAATGAACTTGAAGGGTTCGAATATTTTTCTATCGAATTAGTACCTAGAGAGTTTAACACCAGAGCAGATTCCTTGGCAGTGTCAGCTTCTTTGCTAATTCCTCATCCTGACTTTATAACTAATAAATATATTTTTGATATATTATAGCCCAAGCATCCCTAACAACAATAACTCATGGCAAGTATTCAAAGATGACACTCACATTAATGCTTTCTTACAAAGTATGGAGAAGTTTGCCACTAATTATTTTGAAGGCTCTGAGTCAGAATGTAGGAAGTTCTATCCCGACATAGTTGGTGAGGAGATGGAAGGCATAATACAACTAAAAGGTAATGTGATACCTAAAGGCCTAGTCAAACTTGAGAAGCTCTTCGGTAGGTGGGATTCTTTTTCAGCTCAAACTTCATTTCCCAAAGAGGTCAAAAGTGGTGGCTATGAGAAGGTCAACCTAGGAGATAAGGACAATCCTAAGATAGTGAATCTTGGAACCTGTTGTGATACAAGTGAGAAAATATGATTCATTGAGTTGTTGAAAGAATACATAGATGTATTCACCTGTATTCTCCTGGTCATACAAAGACTTGAAAACATTCAGGGGAGGCCAGTTCAAGCACCATATCACTCTAAAGCCAGGTATTTCTTCTTTTAGGTAGAAATTAAGGACTTATAACAAAAAGGTTTCAGATGTAATATTTAAAGAAATTGATAAAATGCTCAAAGCTCGCATAATTTTCCCAATACACCAGTCCACATGGGTAGCTAACATAGTACCCATAAGGAAGAAAAGTGGAGAGATAAGGATCTATGTAGACTTCAGGAACCTGAACCAGGCAAGCCTAAAGGATCACTTTGCTCTACCCATAATGGACTAGATTCTCCAAATAGTAGCTGGCTCAGAAATGATGTCATTTCTTGATGGATTCTCTAGCTATAATCAGATAGGAGTTGCTGAGTAAGATCAGCATAATACGGTGTTCACAACCCCTTGGGGTACCTTCTCTTATCGAAGAATGTCATTTGGGTTAATAAATGTCAGTGCAACCTTCCAACGAGCAATGAACTCAAGCTTTGGGCATCTTTTGAATAAAAGCATTACAGCCTATCTTGACGATATGACCGTATTCTCCAAAAAGTGAAGAAAGCATCTGAAAGGTCTAAGAGAAGTACTGCAAAAGTGTCAAGAACACAGAATCTCACTAAACCCCAAGAAGTCAATCTTCAGTGTGACCAAAGGGAAGCTGTTAGGACATATAGTTTCCAAAGAAGGGATCAAGATTGACCCAAAAAGAGTAAGAGAAATTTAGTAGTTGTATCTTCCTATTAACTGTAATAGTGTCAGATCCTTCTTTGGTCAGAGCAACTTTCTCAAAAAATTCATGCCTGATTTCACTGAAACTACAAAACCTATGGCCAAACTGTTAAGTGAGAAGCATAATTTTAAATGGGATTATTTGGAAGTCAAAGCATTTGAAGAAGTGAAAGAAGCTATTGCAAAAGCACCTATCCTATTTCATCTAGATTTTAAGAAAGATTTTGTAATGTATTGTTATGCATTAGAGTATACTGTGTCTGGCATCCTACTTCAAAAATATGAAAATAATGAGGAAGTACCTATCTCTTTTATGAGTATTCCTCTCAAGAAACATGATTTGTGCTATTCTCAAGCTGAGAAACAAGCTTTTGTTGTTGTGAAAGTTGTGATGCAGTTCCGGTACTATATCCTTCATTCACATTCTGTAGTCTACATCCCATTCGCAGTAGCCAAGAGAATCCTTACACAATAGGACGTAGCTATAAACAACCAAGCCATGTGGGTATCAAAGGTGCAAGAGTTTGAAATTGATATCAAACCCTCAAAGTTGGTTTGAGGTCAGGGACTCTGCAGACTAATGGGAGAGAATAGTGAAGAAGAAGCCTATCCTAGTTGTTTGTTAGTTGGATTGAAAGATGAATGGTTCTCGGACATAGCATATTTTTTGACTTATGGGAAATGTCCAGATCACTTGAAAGGAAAGGACCAGAGAAGGTTTTGGCTTAGAGCAGAGAATTTCATGATTGTCGATGACATCCTATACAAAAGAGGTCTAGATGGAATGTTCCTGAGATGCGTAGATACAGACCAGCAAGAGAAGCTGCTCAAGACCTTCCATAGTGAAGCTTACAAAGGACTTTTTCTTCTATGGTAATGGCCTTAAAAATCCTAAAAAGTGGCTATTATTAGCTAGGTATGTTCAAATCCACTTACAAATGGGTACGTGACTGTGAAAAGTGCAAGCTGTTTACTGGCAAACCACACTTGGCTGCTCTTCCCCTGAAACCAGTGATTATAGAAGAACCCTTCCAGCAGTTGGGGTTAGACTTTATTGGCCCCATCAATCCAAACTCTAGTGCCGGTCACACTCATATCCTCACTGCCACAAACTACTTCACCAAATGGGTTGAAGTGATTCCTGTCAGAGCTACAATGTCAAAGGTAGTGTGTAAATTCTTAACAGAGAATATTTTGACTCGCTTTGGGGTTCCAGTCAAGATAGTAACTGACAATGCTCAAAATTTCTCATCTAGAGAAATCCAGTTATTCTACTATGACCATGGCATCCATTTATCACATGCCTCTGATTATTTTCCCCAAGGCAACGGGCAAGCTAAATCCACAAACAAAAATCTGATCAATATCATGAAAAAATTGGTTGATGAAAGAGGAAGAGACTGGCATAAATGGCTATATGAAGCACTTTGGGAAGATAGAACCTCTCCCAAGAGGGCTATTGGTATGACTCCCTTCAAATTAGTTTACAGAGTTGAGGCACAGTTATCCCTGCCTTTAGAGCTAGCCGCTAAGAACCTACAAAAGGTAATGGAAGATGGGGTGTTTTCTAGTTCTATTGAAAAGCAGATATTGTACCTTCAAAAGATTGAAGAGCAAAGAAGAGAATTAGTGGATCACATTACGGAGCATCAAGTGAGGGTGAAGATTATTTTTATCAGAAAGAAAGACCCCAAAAATTTATGGAAGGAGATCAAATGTTGTTGTGGGATAAAAGAAGAGAATCTAGAGGGGCACACACCAAATTTGAAATTTTGTGGAAGGGACCATTTGTCATATCTCAGGAATTAGGCTCCAATGCATTCAAGATGAAATATTTTAATGGTGATGATCTACCCCTATCCTATAACGGATAGGATCTTAAGCTTTTCCAGCTTTAATTTTCCTTGATTCCTTCATTGTAGATACGCGTTTACCCCTACTTTGTTCCTTTCTTGTCTTTTGTTGTGTCTTTTCTATTTTTGTGTCCCTTTTAGTTGAAGTCAGTTTAAAGTTAGTCTGCGGAACTAGAGATCTTAATTTCATATCTGATCCTTTATAGTCTCATTCCCTAGTTGGAGCCAATTGTTACCCCGTGTTTTCACCATGTTAATGCTATCAACCAAATCCTAACCTGCCAACTTGAACCTGAAGTTGAAGTTATATCATACTTCAACTTCAAGTTCAATCTAGTATTCTTTGCCCAATGAAGTCAAATGTTCTTCCTCATCAGTCTGGACCAACTTGTGCAAAGTTGAAGTTGAAGTCAAAGTTGAGTCAAGTGAATAACTTCAACTTCAACTTCAACTCCATTTATTTTCTTACGAAGTTTTCTTTCTTACTCACAGGTGTTTTATTGAAAGAAATGGGTGTGTTTTTCTAAACAAAAGAAGGGGTCCCGACTCCTGTCAGTTTTGAAGATGTGAAAGGCAATAAATATGATAGCTAGGAAAATTTATGCCAAGCACAGTCAATTTTTGGAGAATAAAAAATAGAGATCTGCTGACATCATGGGAAGTTAATCTGTACACAAATTTGATGGGAATTAACTAAAAGTAGTCTTGTCAAGTACATTTGGCACACCTAGTATTAATTCCTTAACCCACTCCATATCCACCCTAAAATTTCTGTAATCACTCCTTAAATGCCCTCCTTTTCTAGTATAATTGTTTATCTAGTTAGTCTCAAATTCCAAACGTCAACTGGTAAGAATCAGGACTGGAGTGCTTTGCTTTGCTGAAAATGGTGAGTGCATTATACAATTTTCTCTATCATTTTTCTTGCACCTGGTTTCTGTTAGAAGTATTTCAATTTTTCTTTATTTCTGCAAACCTTTCTTTTCAAGAAGCCATGACCCTCTTTAGGCCCAAGCTGCCCAAACCATAGAAACCATGCTTGTTAAGCTCTCTCCCTAAAATTTGAGATACCTTTCTGGTAAATTTAAGCCTAACCGAGATGTTAGAGCAGATTAAATATGTTCAACCAAGGCCCATATACCGAAATATAACCAGTAGTGGGTTATTCAAAGCTGCCACTTTCGCATCAGCCATACGATGCCTTGAGTTGGTTATCGAATGTGCAAACCATTATGACCCTAATACCAGGTGTATCAAGAAGACTACAGGTGAAGTGTTAGCTAGAATAAATAGGGTTAGTGTCAATTTAGCTTTGATAATTCCTCATAAAGAACCCTATGAGCCTTGGACATTTGATGAGGCCAAACGCTTATACAGTGACAACAAGAAGAGCTATTACTCTATCGTAGCTCAAACATGGCTCCTAAAACCGGCTCTTGGAGGCTCAAAGTTGCCCAAGCTATTAACCATTGAGCATTTCATTAAAAAAATTACCGACATTGTGCTTCCTTTGAACAAAGTAAAAGGAAATTTTCATGCCTTTCACTGGGAGAATTGGATGTATTTATTCATCTAGAAGATTGTTGAAGGAGAAAAATTTATCAACTGGGCCGACTTAATAGCCAAAGGTTTGCATAAAGGTCTACTAGCCGTAAGCAATTTTGGCTCATTTTTCTTGTCTTCCTTTTTGGTCTACATCTTAGCTGCATCTAAACAATGGAAAGGTCTCCCTCATGAGCCCTGGACAGATGAAAGGACCATCTACCAGTATTACACAGTCCTCCAGGTTGGCGAGCCCTGCAAAGAGTTTCAGAGGGTAAATGATGTGTTTCTCAGGAGGTTGGTATTTGAACTTCAAGGTCATCAAAATTGCAGACTTTCTAAAGAATCCATGCAAGCTGTTAAAATCTATGGTTGCTTTTATATTCAGTTTCCTAGGTTCACATACCTCAGAGTTGGGGGCTTCATTAGACAACCTTTTAGGTTGCCACGTTATTCTCTCGATAACATTATTTTGTCTGAAATCAGTAGGCAACTTGTCTGTGTGATGGATGCATCTGAAACCACCAAAAATTCACCTACTTTCCTCTTTCCTATTGAATCGGTCACTACAGATGCCCTAGTTTGAAGCAAGCTACATTGACAAAGACAGTATTGTCCAATTTATGTCTCAAGCCCTATTTTGTAAGGAAAGATTTTGATTATATGGGTTTTGCTAAAGATAATATCAAACATGCAGTTTCGCTTATCCATGTTCCCCACCTGGAGGACTACTAGGCCAATTGTTCAGATGAATTGGAAATAAGAAGAAGGTTGTGGTCAAGGTTAACTGTGAGTTAGATAAAATTGTTCAAAGTCAACCTCAGCACAAACATAATAAAGGAGGATGAAAATGAAGAGGTGGTCGATCCTCTTTATGTCAAATAGATTGAATGTCTACCGATCCTCGAACTTGATTAGAGTAAAAGGGAAGAAGATGACTTGCTCTTCTAGACATCAAAAGTTTTGAAAAGAACTGAAGATTGGTTGAAAACAAAGAGGACTCACTCAACCACCCATAGTACCCTGAGAAAACACTTGAAAATCAGACAAAATAATTCTGACCAAGAGCTAAATGTTACTCCTAATATTTGTGTTGATAATCCTATTGTCGGTTCTGCAAAAGTTGAATTTGAAGTTGTTGTGCCAAAGCAGATTCAACTTCAAGTTCAAAAAGAAGTGGTGAGTACCAGAATAATCTCCCATTCAAATACCAAAGGTAGAAGGGTAGCGCAAGATAAAGTAAAGGATAAAGTAACTATTGATCTGGACCTCTCTGAGGCCAAAACAACAACAGATCAAACTCCCAGTCTTACTATGGCAAATAGCGTGACAGATCCTCAAAAAGTGGCTGAAGGTGGAAATACATAGATGAATGCCCTTGCTTTAAACAATACTTCCCCCACACCTAGTAAAGAGCCTACTGTTAGCACTATATCAAAAAAAATTTGAATCCCTTGGTCTTATCATTTTCCTGGGCTTTCTTGTTTTCAAAGTCTTGTGTTTTACCGCTCAAAATGAGTTAATCACTTTTTGAAGTCATTTTTCATCTTTAGTCGCTTTGTCGCATCAGTTTTATCATAAGGTTTTTAAGTTGTGCGAGTAGGCGACGAGCTGTTAATGAAAAGGTTAATCGCGCAGTCGCGAGCTGTTTGAGTCAAGTTTCAGTATGCCTGCGAGTGGGCGACGAGTAGCAAAATTTTGTGTCGCGCAATCGCGATGAGCCCATGTTAAGTCATCATCGGTCTGCGAGTGAGCAGGTCTTATGTTTGCAGAGGTTAATCACGCAGTCGCGAGCTATTTTTGAAGTTAACTTGAAGGTTAGCGAGTCAGTGACGAGCTAAGGTCATGTCTATCGCGCAGTCGCTGGAAATTTGTGCTGTATGTTTTATGCTCCGCGACCGAGCGAGTATTATTGAAACTTAAGCGGTCGCACAGTCGCATCAAGCTTATATCAATGTTTTATGTTGCGCGAGAGCACGACGAGGTCATGTCATGTAGTTGTCGCTTACTCGCATTGGTTTAACTCATCTTGTTTTTTGCAGAGCGAGTGCGCGACCAAGATATAAAACAAGGAGATGAGATGTGCATCACCTAGTCACACAAGTACTTATTAAGTTCTATGATAGTCCGCGACCGAGCGACTAAGAACCTTTTTAAACACCTCGCTCAGTCACCAAAGCTTTGAGGTAATGAAAGATCAACTCGCGTGTGCGCGACGAGCCAGAGGGAGAAAAGCATCACTCAGTCGCCCAGATTCAGATGACCAGAAAAGAACTCGCGACTGAGTGACAAGAGAAAAAGTGAGACACTCGCTCACTCGCAGTCTATGATGAAATAAAAGAAAAGAGCCTGCGACAGCGCGATGAGCCGGAGGGAGAAAAGCATCGCTCATTCGCCAAGATTCAGATGACCAGAAAAGAACTCACAACTGAGTGACAAGAGAAAAAGTGAGACACACGCGCACTCGCGGTCTAAAATGAATTAAATTCTCTGAGCTCGCGAATCTGCGACTGAGCAAAAAACTATTGCATCGCTCACTCGCGCATTGGATAAAAGTAGAAATAAAAGGAGAGCGAGTGAGTGATTGGACAGAATATGAGTTGAAGAAGATGAATGTTGCTCAGTTGCTCAGTCACCAAGGGCAAAAGGAAATTAGCTCGCGGGTATGCGACGAGAAGAAGAGAGAAAAGAATCACTCACTCGCGGGAAATGAAAAGCCAAAGCATGATGAATAGCGAGTACGCGATAGAATTGAGATTAAGTCAAGAGCTAGGTCATCGCTCACTCACGGGAGATGAAAAGTTGAGCAAGGATGGAGGGCGAGTATGCGACCAGTTAGATAACAAGGATAAGTCTCTCACTCGCAGAGATGTTTTGAAAAATGAATAAAGGAGAGAGTGCTGGACAAACTCAGAACAGCAATGCTGTACAGTGATGATTTCCCGGACAAGGTGTCAGATACCATTGATATGGGGAACTAAAGGCACAATCAGATTGGGAGTCCAATTTTGATGCTATATTGGAAAGCCAGGAGATAAAGCAACGTCTAGAAAAGGACACAAATGCAGAATATTGTAATAAACTATTTGATGGCTTCTGCAATGTTGAAAGAGACATGGCCAAATTTGTGTCTGAAGCCAGGACTGCCACGGATGCCAGATGGGTGGAAGCTGTTGCCAAGCTGGAAGAAGAGAAAGCTTTTGACTGGCCCACCGTCAAAGAAGTAAACAGATGGGAGGCAAAGCTTAAAGGATGAGTCAATTACAGTTGAGCCACAAAAGAAAAATTTGGTTCAGGCTTTGTAAATAGTTTCCACCCGTGTTCGGTTGCTACAATTTGTTTCTAACTCGTTGCAAAGTTGTTGCAAGATTTTTGTAATCTTTCCCAGTATGTCGGTAGCTTGTTGCATC
>MU226139.1:417017-434944 GCA_018584345.1 Thuja plicata
GGATGGTTGTTTGTTTAAATTTATTAATAAAACAATATTAGAATAGATTTGACCCCTCTCCCTCCAAATGGAGAGAGAAAGGACCTCGAGAGTAAGGAAAGACCAGGTATGCCCCCCACAAGATGAAGCCTCCCACACCTCCAACAAAGTTAACAAATAAGAATACTTTCTTTGCGTGAAGGTTTTGGTAAAAATATTGGCAACTTGCTTGGATGTTGGGCAACAGTAGACTGATGACTTGTCCATGAATGAGTTCCACAATGTAGTGTATCTGGATGTCAATATGCTTGGTCCTTTGATGGTGGATTGGGATACATGAGATTTGAGTAGAACATTGATTGTCTCAAAATATGATTGATGGTTGTTTAGATTGAATACCAAACTTAATGAGAAAATTCTGAAACCAAACAGCCTCAATTTTGGTACTTGGCTTCAATAGAAGATGGACCAATAACAAATTGCTTCTTTCTCTCTAACAAACAAGTCTTGAACCAAGTGAGAAGCTATAAGTTGAAGTCGTGAACTTATAGCTTCTCACTTGGTTCAAGACTTGTTTGTTAGAGAGAAAGAAGCAATTTGTTATTGGTCCATCTTCTATTGAAGCCAAGTACCAAAACTAAGGCTATTTGGTTTCGGAAATTTTTTTTTTTTAAATTTAATTTCCGTTGAAATTTTGACATTCATTGGTCGAAACAGAAAGAGTTTGGTTGAAATATCTCTACCATTGTGTGTCAAAAAGCTTGCATCGTGGGTTTGGCATCCTGGTTGAAATAGAAAGAGTTTGGTCAAAATATTTCAACCATTCTGTGTTGAAAGCTTGCATCATGGGTTTGGCATCTTGGTTGAAATAGAAAGAGTTTGGTCGAAATGTTTTGACCATTCTGTGTCAAAACTTTTCAAACATTTTGACTAGATTTGGTTGAAACATTTCGACTAAATTTGGTCAAAATTTTTCAAACATTTCGACAAATAATGTGAGTGTTTGAATATACTAATTTTGACCAAGTTTGTGTAGAAATTTTTATGTTAACAAGAATGTTTCGATCTTTCAACGATAAATATACCGACAAAGCAATTTGTGGGTCTTTCGACCAATCTGCGTAGATAATTCGACCATTTTTTGTCGAAAATAGGGGCCAATTTTACTAGTGCCAAAGGAAAGGGTTAGCAGCAAAGGTTTACAAATGATATAAATCAAGCACATAAGAACTACTAAAATGAATAACATTGAAATGTAACCAATAAAATGTACAAGCAAAGAAAGGAAAACAAATAAATGCAAACCCAAAAGTACTTCAAGCTTCTATTGTCTCTCTCTACTTCTGAAACATTGTTTTTGATGCTTAGTATTGGTGTGGCAGCGTCTATGACTTGAGAAGTGTCAAGAATTTTCTAATTGAAACAGGTGTGTGATCGCAAGATGGCTTGAATGCTAGAACCAAACTGACATAGTAATGGCGCACGAGAGCTTGAAATCCTGGATCCTTCAAATGGTTATGAAGGGTTTATTATATAGGAATTGGGGATGAAATGAATGGTTGAGATCATTCCCAAAGATAGGGAGATGAACGGTTGAGATTAAATGGAACTGGAGAAGCCATCAATAAACTCCACCTCTTCAATTGGTAATGAGGAGATAGAGTTTGGTTGACTCAAGAGCTAATTGTGAGTTACCTTTTAGAATTGAAGAGGTGGGTGGAGTTACCCATGTGAACTGGAGAGAATGGGTGGAGTAACCCATGTGATCTGATTGGAGTTATCTCTTTGAAGATAAATGAATATTTAACTCATTTATTTAATTAAATTTTTCAACATGTGAGATAATTGAATTCTTTTTTATTTAGAATTGCTTTATTTTATGAAATTAAATTAATTTAATTGAAATAATTTAATTAGTAAGTTTAAATATTTGAATTTAAACTATAGGAAAATGAACTTAATTAATTAATTAATGGTAATTAATCAACTAAGGTTAATTAATTAAATAAAATTAATTATTTAATTAATTTTGGGAATTTTCTTAGATTATTTGGGGAATAAATTTAGAAGAAAATAGATGATTATTTAACGATTAAAAAATCATTAATTAATAGATGAAAATTAGTGTTTTTAATGTAAAGTCGTAAGCTTGTCCATTTTTGGGTGTCTATAGTATCACTTCCCAAAAGTAACACTTGTTGTGTTTTGTGTCTCGAGTAAGGAAATAATTTCGACACCATTCAACAATTTTGTTTGCATTCTCTATCATGTTACCTAGATATACTTAACAATTTAGTACACATATATAATTAGTTTATTTCTATCAAATGAAGATTAAATCAGGCACGTGCATATAGTATACTAGAAATAAGTTTAATATCAAATGTATACATACCTTGAAGTTCATTGTCAGAGTGCATGCTTCATACATGCTCCCGCTCCATCATGCTCTCCTTTTCCATGTCCACTTTCAAAGAAGTTCCAAAGAAACTTAACATTGTGTCTAGCATGTTGCATGACTAAGCAATTAAAGGATTTAGTAGACTTAAATTGACCTGTGCAATTTAAAGTTACAGACATGTACATATACACACACATGAACATTTAAATTATATATATATATATATACATGAACATTTAACTTATATATATATAATTAAAAAAATTATATATAATATAAATATCTAACATAATTGAAAGACTAAAAGAAAATAATTTGTACTTACCCACACACCCATCAAACCAGATCTAGTGTTGTGAAGCATTTATCTCATGATTCACAAGATTCTTGAAAAACATGTCGAAACAATGATCCATGTAGCTTCTATCATGAACCTTATAATCGTTGATATAGAAATGAACCTCCTTGATGATAATGCGTTCATTTTTATCTATACTTTCTATCTCATCCAAATTGAATTGTGCATGTCTATAGGTCACATGCACGAATATTACAACTTGATCAGAATGATAATATTTACTTTAGAGCTCTGTTTGAGGGGAAAATTTATAGTTCTCCGCAAAATATACAACTGAAAAAATACAACCATGTGGGAAACAATTTTTGGAATCAAAAAACTATTTAGCTTGTCATCGTGCACCATGACAATGTTGGATATGTTGATAAATCATAGATCAAAATTTTTCCATGAACTGAAGGTATGGTAATTCACTCTCCTTCAATGCAATTTTTTTTTAATTCTTGTCCTTTCTTCATTTTGTATCTCTCATATTCAAATCTCTTTCAGTGGACGAGTGTTGTAATATCAATATTATCAAATTATAAAGGAAATTTCTATAATTTTACACAATCATTGCATTCTTTTTTAAATTGGACATTGAATTCATCCGAGTCTTCTAATTTATCACATAAAATAGACTTCACAAATTACGTTGTACTTCCAAGAACCATATCTAGATTAAGTACTGCCGTAACCTTTTTATATGCTTGCAAATATAAGTGAAACTCAACATAATTTTAAAAACAACATGTGTCAAAAACCTTATTTATGCATACGAAGCAGGTTGTAACATCTCAAACATTCTCTAACCTATTTTCACATCTGAAAATTCTTGTTTGAATGCTTCAAACTGTTCACTTTGTGTAGTATCGACAAAATGTTTTGGATGTGAAATCTTCATATCAGTCTCTTCATCTTTCATCTGTATAGTGTCCCTTCTATTGGAAGAACACAAGAGTGGTTGGTCCAAAATTCAATAACCCTTTTTCTTACATCTTTAGAAATGTTATCTTTTCAAGGAACTCTACAAATTTGTACCCAGTTATTTTCAATGTCCATATCCAACATATTTCTCTTCCTAATATATCTCTGACTAGTTCTTTGAGATACCTTGAGTAAACAAGAAATTTCTTGAACTTGATATCTATGTGTCAATCTCTTACTGTAAATCATAGTCATCAACGCTCTTCTAGTAGCATTTGAATCAGATACTCCATGATCTGTCCTGTTAGCAACATTCAATGCATCTTGTAAATTTTCAATTATAGTTTCTTTTACTTGACCTCCTACAATTTCCTATTATCAACACCCAAAAACTCCAAAACCAGAGTCATTTGTCTTTTCCTAAATAACTTTGCAAACAATTATGCTTTTCCCACAAAAATTTTATCCTCAAAATATTCCTTCCACATGTTTTTGAGATACAATTTAATTTTACTAACAAGTGATTTCTCATTCATCTCCATCAAATTTTTCATTGTAGGGTAAATATGTATACCTCGACTACTACCAATATCCTCCCCTATTTTAGTTGCACCTTCTTCAAAATTGATAGGTTCTTCTTCAACATTGACCGGTTTCTCTTCGATAAGTTTTGTATGACCTTTCATTTGGTCATCCCTTTTACGATCATATTTCCTTATTCTAGTCCTTTTATTTCTCATTGCTCAAATAGAAGCAAGATTTTTTTCTTTAATCCTTTTTGACTAAAAAACTTTCCTTCACACTCTGTTGGAAACAAAATTTCTTTGTAGCTTCCCCCACTAATAGATTTGACCCCAAATTTCGACCAAATTTTGCGACCAACTAGCAAAATTGTTTTATTTGGTCGCCATTATAAAAGATAACTTCTTTTTTTTTTTTTTATGCCCGTGTTGGTCGAAATTTTGACCAATTCGTGTTGGTCAAAATTTTGACCAACACGTGCATAAAAGTAAAAAAATAAAAATAAACTTCATTTTACTAGCTACTTCACTATTACCGCGCTGTAGCTAGGTTGCAACGCGTGAAGGAGGACTGAGCATGCGAAGGAGGACTATAGCAAAGGAGGTATGGTCTTCGAGATCTAGCTCACTGTTTGGGATGTATTGAATGAAGATTGAAGGAGTGTTTTGAATTCTTTTAAAGGTTCCTGGTTTTAGTAATATTTATCTAGAAACAATGGCATCTCCTTGTGAATGAATGCTCTGATCCTCCTTATTTTGTGAATGAGATGAATCAAACAACTTTTGAAAAAATTAAATGGTGCTTACTTTGAAAATAGATATGCCAATCATGCAAAAGAGAAGAGGTCTCGACAGCCAGAGGTCTTTTACAGGGGTAGGGATCCACCCCCACATAATCAAATGGAGCTTGGGTGGAAAACTATGAAGAACAAAAAATCATGGAGACCCCAGCGTACTTTGGTCGTGGAGAATAGGTGGAATGAAATTAGGGCTTCAAAAATTTGGGGATTTCCAATTACATCCTGGACTCTAAAATTTTCCTTGGGTGCAAACTGCATCACATTAGGAAGAAGAAATCCTTCCTCCCACATCTAAGCGGGCATTTCATAACTAAACTAATGGCTCCTCCACACTCTTCTTCTCACAACATATTTTTTTCAGTCGATGACGACCTTAGGTTCTCTCTCATGTTTTGACCCTGAATATGTAAAGCGCTGGAATAATTTAATTCCCTGAATCATTGATTATTTCATTTCTGTGATTAGATAGATGATCATGAGCAGCTATCTCAATTGGGGTATCCTTGACCTTCAAAAGTGAGGCCACATTGATATTCTGATGTTTTTCCTGCATAGATAAACTAATTGGATTGACCTAGACAAACAAATCCTTGATAATAGGGTATGTTTTGTCCTTAGAATTGGAGGTCAGGGCGATTTTTTCCCCTCTATTATAGTAACGTATGCGATGGCATAGAGGCAAAGAGCTGTTGTTAGCTTGCAATTCCTTGTACTTTACTAGGCAGGGTGTGTATTGTTACATTCAAGTAGTATCAGAAAAAAATAACAAAAGGAAAACAAGGAGGACCTGCATAATGGGTATCATTATGATTAGAGTCCAGACACAAGGCTGTTAAGATCCAGTCCAACATGATTGTTCTAGGGTGTCTTGGAACTTCACATTTTGGCTCGTGTCAAACTCCACCGCAAACAGATGATTATAAGCATGTTCATCACTGGTATCATTCAATATGCCTACGTATTCAGCTGAAGATGCCCCAATGAGAGATGTTGTGGGGCTCATAACGAAGGCTATTCCATGGTCTGTGCACCATGGCCATAACAAAACTCGTGGTGAAGGAAGAAACAGTGTCATTAGTTTTTATTTGCAGAAGAGTGGAATAGAAAAGACGACCAATCATCCAGTTCGTATCATTTGTAAGCCTGACCCCTTCTGAACGAACCACAACATTCTGGATGAATGTCAGGCTACGAGTGACATTGAAATGGTTGTAGACAAAAGTGGTATGCGTTTTGTTGTCAGAAGATTCTTGTGGTGCTGCAATTCAGTTATTACAAACAACAGCAGCAGGCACAAACTCAGTCTTGACTCTTAAGCTGCACATCGTGGCCTTCAAAACCTAGGCTACTAGAAATCAATAGAGGCAGAAAATGGTTTTCTAATTCAAAGATAGAAATCATTTGACTGCAGTTTGGTCACAAGAACCTTGTCAAAATGAGTTGGTCTGATTTTCCCAACATCAATATCTCGTCGACCTATTTTCTGTTTCAGATTTTCTATTATTGTAGCCAGCGGTAGGAATGGGTTTTTAGCTTCTCCCATTTTTTATTTTTTATTTTGATCTTCTTTTTTTTTTATTAAGTTTTCTACCTTTTTCCCTTAGATGCTTGGTTCTTAGATTGATTATTGCTATTGGGTGTTTATCATACAATTAGTAAAGTTTTGGAAAGCTCTTGGTTGTGGGAAAATTGCAAATGCTTCATCTTATTTTGTTATTCGAGTTATCAATCATGGCATCTCCGCCCTTTGGGGGTTTCTACTAATAGTTTATGTGTTGAGTTGTTTCATGCCATTAGAGATGATCTGGTAGATTGCCTGCTTAGCCCACCACAGTGTCAGTTCTATCCATTTATGGAAGACTAGATTGGACCAATCTTGGTGAAAATTTCTATTAATGCATAGGTCCGAATTGACAAATGAAAGGAGATAATGTTGTAAACTATCTTTCAGATGGGCTTTTTTAATGTTTCTCTCTTCTTGTATCATCATGATTATCACATGTAACAGGTGGGGATTTATATTCAGTGCACTCTTTAGGTTGGGTTTTGAGTGCCGCTTTATAACAATGTAACTTTATTCGTCTACTTGTTTTGAGACTTAGCTTTTTTAGGTTTCACTTTTTAGCAAGACTCCAAGTTTTCTTTTACTGGTTCTTTCCTACCGGTACTCTTTGAACAAGGTTTGTAAAAAAAAAAAAGAAAAAAAGAAAGAAAGAAAGAATAATGTGAAGCAAACCTATTATTCCCTATACATACACCATCAGAACATGTGCAGCCGTACATCAGTCTCTATAAATGAGTATTTGCTTCCGTGTTACTCTCTACAAACAACTATCCAAGATAGCCATAAATAAAAGAGAGATCATTCTAAAAAAAAGTCCGACGGTCAAGATGGCTTCTATGGTTGCCTACACCTCTAGATTGAAAACCCAGGTCTTGCAGTCCATATAAGGAAACGTCTTGGACATAATAAAACAATAAAGAATGACATTATGTAGTTAACTTCCATCTTGCTAAAACTAGACAATAAAATATGAAAGCTAGTTGAACTTGTTTGTGATAACAATAATAAAAAATATCTATTTCTAGAGCTCAATAGATCATTAGTTAATGGAAGCCATTATATTTATATAGGCTCAAGTAATGTTTCAGCAACTTAAAAATCTTTGCAAATTAAAATCTGTAGGAAAAATCTTATATTGCTACTACAGAAGTACTTAAGAACTATTCTCTTTTCACTTTCTAAAAAAACCACACTACTATAGAAGTACTCAAGAACAATTCTCTTTTCACTTTTAAAAAAAGAAATTCATCAAAATCATTGATGTCTCATTAGAGTAATACTTACAGACAGGTTTCAGATGAAATATTGTTCATTACGAATCTGATTACCAATAACACATGAGTGCAGAAATGAGTGACCAGTTGCTTGAGCTATATAAGGAAATGATATATCGTACTGCTTCAAGTGGAAATCAATTAGGCAAATCAGATTTTAAAAAGTAAATCTAAATCTGACATTAAGTTTACTCCATTTCAAAATAACTATTTGGAAGCTCCTCTGTTTCATGCAGATCTAAATCTAACTCTGATCCATCTAATACCATTTTTTGTTTCATTATAAACACAGTGCACTTCTTCATTAGGCTGTCCAGGTCCTCATGTACCGATTCGAAGTATTTTCTTTGTCAGGATTAGATTACCGAAAGCACATATGCATAAATAATAATTTCTTAACAGTCGTAAGAAAATTGAGAAAAAGTGAGAAAAGATAAAACCATCTTCTCCCAAACGCCCAATGTTCTTCCTAACATTAATCATAAACAACTACAAACCTGAGCATTTCCTTTTATTTTAAGCACCTACATGTCCGTGACAGTTGGTCCAATTTGGCTCGAATTTCCCCTACTGACGCATATTCATTCTCATCAAGCCATTCCTCAACAGCATCCAGTTTCCCTGTCATACAATCTGCCACTCTTCGTGTTACTCTCCCGTTGCTCATGGCCTCTTTCACCCTGCTTTTCATGTTACTAACATAACACTCCAGATTGTTTTTAGCAATATGCTTCTTTGTCGTTTCTTCATCCTCTTTTCGGACTATTTCTGCGTCAGCCACCATTCTGTCTATCTCCTCCTTGTTCAGTCTCTCACGCTCATTTGTAACAGTGATCTGCTTCTCTAACCCTGTTCCCACATCCTAAGCAGAGGCTCTAAGAATTCCTTCTACATCCACTTCAAAGCATACTTTTATCTGTGGAACGTCACAGCGAGCAGGTAGGATGCCACCAAGGACAAATTCACCAAGAAAATTGTTATTTGCAACCAAAGGACTCTCGCCTTCATAAATTTGAAAACTCACACTTGCCTGATTGTCAAACCTTGTGGTGACAAATGCCTCCTTTAGAGCAGGTATGGCAGTATTACGGGAAACAACTATTTCCATGACACCATCATTGATTTCCATACCAAGACTCAACAGAGTCACGTCCACCAATACTAAGTTGATGTCTTCCTCGTTCAGTGCAGCTGCCTGCAAAGCTGCGCCATATGCAACTGCCTCATCTGGATTAAAGTGGATTTACACTTCTGCAGAGCTCCTTTCCTTCGAAGAATTGACTCAACAATTCCTAAATCTTGGGTATACGTGAAGAACCTCCTATTAATATGATGTCGTTGATTTGGTGTTTGCTCATCCTGGAATCTTCCACGCATTGCTTCACTAGTTGCATGCATCTCTCAAACAGGTCTGCATTCACCTCCTCGAACTTTGCCCTCCTCATATTAGTGTGGAAATCCAGCCCTTCATAGATGCTATCAATGTCAATTACAGACTCAGTCTCTACTGCTAAGGACAAACTTCATTTTGCCCTCTCGTACTCCGACCGTAGTCTTCGAAGAGCTTTGTGATTAGTACTCATATCTATTTTGTGTTTTTTGTTGAAGAGCATAACACAATGACTGAGCATCCGATTGTCAAAATCCTCACCTCCCAAATGCATGTCCCATCCAAGAGCTTTTACTTCAACCTTACCTCTTTCAACTGTAACGATATTTACGTCAAAGGTGCCTCCCCCAAGGTCGAAAACTAGAATGTTTCTTTTTTCCTCCAATGCACCAAACCCATAAGTTAATCCTGCACCCGTGGGTTCATTGATGATACGCATCACATTTAGCCCTGCAATCTTACCGGCATCTTTAGTTGCTCGCTTCTGCGAATCATTAAAATATGCAGGCACGGTAATCACAGCACTCTTCACATCACAGTGAAGGTATTGGTTTGCTATCATCTTCATTTTAGCCAACATCATGGACGAGATTTCCTCGGGCGCAAATAGCCTTTTCTCACCTCTTCAACCATAGGCTTTTCATTCTTCCCTGGAACAATGGTGAATGGCCACCATTGTTTGTCAGACTGCACAGAGGGATCACTATATCTCCTTCCAATGAGCCTCTTGACATCAAACACAGTGTTGGTAGGATTAGTTGAAATCTGAAACCTGGCACCATCTCCAACAAGTCTGTCATTGCGGGTGAAAGCAACCATGGAGGGAGTGACTCTGTTACCCTGATCATTGGGGATAATTTCAACTCTGTCATGCAGCCACACTCCCACACAGCTGTAAGTTGTCCCGAGATCAATGCCAATAGCCTTATCTTTGCCCTCTCTGTCCATGTTAGATTCTGTATGGAATTGAGAAGAATATTTGGAAAAGTTTTAGTTATGTAAACACAGAAAAATGTAGTTATCATTTTCAGAATGCATTTTTTCGAGAATAGAATGCAAAGCTTATAATACGGAAGGAAGAGGAGAGGAGGAAACAAAGACTAGAATAGAGATAAAACAAAGATCGACATAAAACAGAGCTGCTGTTTTTAATTGTGCTCATAAAAATAAGAAAAACAGAGACCCCTGCTGTTTGGCTGCTTCAAACTTATGCTACAGCAAATACTAGCATTGCTCTTCAAACTGTTGCTACAGCAAACACTAGCAGATCCTCTCACTGTTTCTCATACAACTCTAATGTAATTAACTGCTCTTATTAATTCCTAAATGAAAAAAATTAAGAACATAATGCAACCCTAAACATATTGCAGAGGTAGAGGAGAAAACAAAGACCACAGCATAGAGCAAAGGAACAGAGGAAAATCAGATATTACTCACTGCCACGAGGATACAACAAAAGATATGGCTCATGGCTATTAGAACATTTGGTTCTTTGTACTAGCATTTTTGGTATGGCCTTAAAGAGTTTTCTTAGGAAACAAGGAATTGAGATTTCTAGCACAATCATCTGGGATATGAATACCCATTAATGAACAATATCTGAAACTCTAATGAAAGGGTATATTAAAAGGTTCTGGTCATGAAGAGGATCAGAAGTTCAGTAACTTAAAGGTTCTCCAACATGTACATAAAGGTCTGAAGTTCAAATTGTAACTTATCCATAATAAAAGCAGTATATTGTTGAACAACATAGACTTCATTCAAATTCTGAAGCTATACATACCCCGAAAACAAAAAGCATACTTGTGGTAAAAATACCTACGAGAATAGCTTGTTTGAGGAAATAGCTGGCAGAATGATGACCATAAGCTGTTGGTCTTCCGTGATGGTCTTAGTAGCTCTTTCAATAGATAGCCCAAAGCAAATCAAATAGAAACTCCGTGAATGAAGATTAAAATCTGAGAATGAAGCTTTTTTTTCTGAATACAGCTATGTTACCAGAAACGAGAAACGAGAAACCTAACCGCAACGGCAACATGACGGGAAACGCCATATCCAGAGGTTTCGTATAAGAAACGGATATACATATATACATATATGTGTATATATACACATATAATTCATTATAAAATTTTATATTTCTATATTTTAACTTTATATATTTATAATAACAATTATAAATTTAAAAGAATTTAAAAATAATTTAGAAATTTCAAATAGTTTGAAAAATTATTTAAGATTTTTATTAAAATCTAATCCATATTATATATTATTTAATAATATATATTTAAAATACATCACATTCAATCATATTTATAAATTTTAGATAAATTATTATATCAAATTATTATTTAAAAAATACAAATCTTAATCAGTTCCATTTATTCAACTTATTCCAGAATATGATATCTGAAACTGAGGGTTAAATATTAAAAAATTGGAGATATACAAGTAAAATAGTGCAGAAAATTAATAACAATGTTAGCCCTAAAATAGTGCAGAAAATTCTGGAAAAACATTAATAATGTTGCAGTACAGAAATTTTGTGAAATTTGAATACAGATTTTATTTGAACGCGTGAGAAATGGGAATGGGGATGGCTGGTGGGTGGGAACAGAAACGGCCGTTTCACTACCAGAAACCCGTTGCCGCCGTTGAAACGCGAAATGGCATGTAAACGTCGTGTTTCTGGTAACAGAGGAATACAGAGAATGAAGAGGAAAACGGTAATGGATCTGAGCTGGTGACAGAAATCTTGCACGCAAAAACTTGATGAGGAGAGGGAGAGTATGAGCATCCTCAATCGTAGAGGGAAAATCTACGAGAGGGAGAGTACGAGCATCCTCAATCGCATATGGAAACAATTAGAAAAAACCGTCGAAATCCAATATCGCTTGGTACCTCAATTGAACACGCGAAGTTAGCTATAGCCACTACTCAGTTAAGTCTCATATGGAAACAACTAAAAAAAATCATCAAAATCCAATATCGCTTGGTCCCTCAATTGAACACGTGAAGTTAGCTATAGCCACTACTCAGTTAAGTCGCATACGAAAACAACTAAAAAAAATTGTCGAATCCAATATCGCTTGGTACCTCAATTTAACATGCGATGTTAGCTATAGCCACTAATCAGTTAAGTCGCATACGGAAACAACTAAAAAAATTGTCAAAATCCAATATCGCTTGGTACCTCAATTGAACACGCAGAGTTAGCTATAGCCACTACTCCGTTAAGTTGCATACAAAAACAACTAGAAAAAATCATCGAAATCCAATATCGCTTGGTACCTCAATTGAACACGCGAAGTTAGCTATAGCCACTACTCAGTTAAGTCGCATACAAAAACAACTAAAAAATATTCGTCAAAATCCAATATCGCTTGGTACCTCAATTGTACACGTGAAGTTAGCTATAGCCACTACTCAGTTAAGTCGCATATGGAAACAACTAAAAAAAATTGTCGAAATCCAATATCGCTTGGTACCTCAATTGAACACGCGAAGTTACCTACAACCACTACTCAGTTAAGTCGCATACGGAAACAACTAAAAAAAATCGTCGAAATCCAATATCGCTTGGTACCTCAATTGAACACGCGAAGTTAGCTATAGCCACTACTTAGTTAAGTCGCATACAGAAACAACTAACAAAAATCGTCGAAATCCAATATCACTTGGTACCTCAATTGAACATTTGAAGTTAGCTATAACCACTACTCAGTTAAGTTGCATATGGAAACAACTAAAAAAAATCATCGAAATCCAATATCACTTGGTACCTCAATTGAACACGCGAAGTTAGCTATAGCTACTACTCAATTAAGTCGCATATAGAAACAACTAAAAAAAAATCATCGAAATCCAATATCGCTTGGTACCTCAATTGAACACGCGAAGTTAGCTATAACCACTACTCAATTAAGTCGCATATGGAAACAACTAAAAAAAATATCGAAATCCAACATCGCTTGGTACCTCAAATGAATACGCGAAGTTAGCTATAGCCACTACTCAGTTAAGTCGCATACAGAAATAACTAGAAAAAATTGTCTAAATCCAATATCGCTTGGTACCTTAATTGAACACCCAAAGTTAGCTATAGCCACTACTCAGTTAAGTCACATATGGAAACAACTAAAAAAAATCGTCGAAATCCAATATCGCTTGGTACCTCAATTCTACATGCGAAGTTAGCTATAGCCCTACTTAGTTAAGTCGCATACGGAAACAACTAAAAAAAATCGTTGAAATCCAATATCACTTGGTACCTCAATTGAACACGCGAAGTTAGCTATAGCCACTACTGAGCTGAGTCGCATATAGAAACAACTAAAAAAAATTGTCAAAATTCAATATCGCTTGGTACCTCAATTGAACACGCAAAGTTAGCTATAGCCACTACTCAGTTAAGTTGCATACGGAAACAACTAAAAAAAATCGTCGAAATCCAATATCGCTTGGTACCTCAATTGAACACGCGAAATTAGCTATAGCCACTACTGGTGCCTTCCCCCTAATTATAATGTAATATGTGTTTCTATGTTCTATTCGCTTTTTTACCTTATATTGTGATTTAAAATTATGTTTTACATATAATAATATTTTTATGTAATATTTTAAAATATAATTTACTTTAAATATTTTTAAACGATTAATTATTATTTTTTTTTAAGTTTCAATTACTAATTGATTTTTTAATTTTATTGAAATTAAAAAATAAATAGCTATAGTAAACTTAGTTGTGTGTTGTTAATTGAATTATATATATTTTTTAATACTTTTAATAATATTTACAATAAAATTTCAATTATATTTTTTAAAATTTAGAATTTATGATATCCATAAATAATACAAATATTAAATAATCAAAACCAAAACAAATTTTACTTTTTTAAAAGGTTTCATTTTATTTTTAAATCTGAAAATTTAGTTTTACTTGTGATTTTTAATGTAGAAATTAAAATTTTAGCTTTGGCAAGTTTAATATGATTTTTATAATATTTTATTTAAATTGTGATTTTTATTTATTTTCTAATTTAATTAGATTTATGTTTAATTTTATAAAATAAAAAATTTATACTCAATTTGTCCCTATAGCTCAATATATCTCCCTTTCTATTTTTTTTTATCTCTTCGTCTCTTAACATTCTATCTCTCTAATTCTCTTGGGTAAAAGTATGAAGCTGTGTCGTACTTGAGGACCATTTTCGTAGTTCCGGCCGAAATTGTTTCGGCCGTACATATGTGGCACAAACGTGGCGCCATGTGGCGTCGATGTGGCAAATGAGTTTCGGCCGAAACTGGTTCGGCCGGACCAGTTTCGGCCAAAAATTCATGAGTAAATATAAGCTAACTATATTCTATCGATGAAGAATTGGCATATATTTATATAGAGGGGTTTGGCCGGACTTGGTTCGGCCTAACCAGTTCCGACCAAAACTGTCTATGTGGCAGCCAAATAGGCAAAAATTTCAAAATTATAGAACTTCTCACTTAGACAACTTATTTCTTTATCAAAACTCAACCATTTTTAAAATCTAAATATAGTTTTTTTTAGAGCTCAGAGTCTAGATTATGGTCATATAATTTTTATTGTGTTTTGATTACATATAATATATTATAATTTGAAAAAACTCCAAGTAGGTATTTTAACAGTGAAGAACACGCTTGTTCGAAAAAATAAAAAAAATAGCAAATCATGTCGGAAAAATTTACAAGTTATATTTAACACTAGAAGAGAGAGTCCTCTTCAAGAATATGTAATTTTTTTTGTATTTGGTTTAGATTTGCTAGGGCAAATGTGGAGGGAGAAAAAAACTGTTAATTTTGGGTAACTCCAACTTTGAATAGTTATAACAGACAAAATATATACCAAAAACCATTTTTTTTTTTTTTATGCACTTATAGCTATACATGTCATCTAAAACATATTATGAAATTAGAGGAAAAAAATATTATTTGCTTATATTTAGTTGGAGGGAACTAGACCCTACATTTTCAGCACTTTTTGAGCAATTAAAAAATGGACTTCAAAAATTAAAAAACTAGGTCAATGCTTATTCAAAAAAAATAAAAAAATTATAGGCATAAACTACATCCAATTTTACACATTTCATTAGTTTACATTATTTTCAAATTCTAAACACAAATGCCACTTTTATGTCATTAAAGTTTAATAGTTTTGCATGTCGTGATCCTCTTCCTTTGTAAAAGTGTGACACAGGTTTGTACTTTTACCCTCTTTCTCTATCCCTATCCCTATGTTTGTTTCACTCTCCCTCTCTACATCTCTTTACACATCTCTATGTCTCTCTTTCTTCTTTCTCTTCTTTTGTATCATTTGCTTCCCCTCTTTCTCCCTCTTTGTTTCTCTTTTCTCTACTCTTTCCTTTATATATGTTATCTTTGTTTCTCTTTTATCTCTTCTTCGCTATTTTCTCTCTTTCTATCTCTATTTCAATATATATTACAAAAATACTAACATTAATTTTGAAAGATGAATTTGTTGTAAAAAAAAAAATATTATAAAATTAAATGTAGATATAGTTAAACTCTTAAATAAATTAGAAGTGTATTTCAAATAAAATATTATAATTAAAACTCTCTCTCTCTCTCTCTCTCTCTCTCTCTCTGGTGCAAGAGCACCTTAAGGTCTCATGGAAGATCTCTCTCTCTCTCTCTCTCTCTCTCTCTCTCTCTCTCTCTCTGGTGCAAGAGCACCTTAAGGTCTCATGGAAGATCTTTGCAAAATTTTGGCTTGTAGGTGGTTTTAGCCAACCACCAAGGTAATAAGGACTAAGGATAAAGTCCCAAGGTTGTTTTGGTGTGTGTTTGGAGGTAAGAGTGTTTAGAGTCAAGAGTTTTGTGTGATCAATTAGGCTCTAAGTGTTTAAGTCCTAGAAAGTCAACAAAGGGTCAAAGTTTGACCAAGACTCCAAAATGGAGTGGCAATTATGATTTTGATGTTTTTAAGTGTTTTAAGGTCTTATGGACTGATTTAGAGTTGAATGGAGCAAGTTAGGTTAGTGAAACATCAAATGAGCAAAACTTGTAAAAGTTGCTCATGAAAACTTTGCAACTTTGCAAAGTTGTCATGACAACATTTCCTAAAAAATAGAAAGGGCTTTAACAGTGTTCTAATCTAGACCTAGGGGTCCAAACATGTGGGGGTAGACTATATAAGCCTAGACAAACCCTAAAATAAGGGTTGGAAGTGACATTGGATGGATTGTGTTTTGAAAAGCAAAGTTTTGGACTGTATTTTGTGACAGAGCCTTCATCCAGAACTTTAATGGATTGAATTAATGCATTGAGCCTTCGTTATTTGTCATGTAATTACTATGTGTGGTGTTAGTTTGATAGGTTTGGCATTTTTGTTACTTGTTTTGTAAATTCTTCAGTTTCACTGGTTCGCTAGTTTGTTCAGAGCCAGTCATGTAAAGATGAGTCCCACTTGACTTTCCATGGTTGAACTTAAATGGACACTTGGAATCAAGTAGGGGATTGTGTAATTAGTGTAAATATGAATTTTAGAGGTTGTATGTGTAGGGGAGCTCATTTTTTCATCAATCCCTAGGCAAGTACAAGGGTATTCTGGCTAGGAGTTTGAACATAATAGAAGCAAGAGAGCTTGCTAGATGGATTGGTTTGAACAAATAAATGGTGGAGTGGTGTAGGGGCATGTGTCCTTGATATTTCTATGCAAGGAGAAGATCAATGGAGGCCATTAGATCAATTAGAGAAAGAAAAGAAACTTGACTGAACTGCATGCCCTAGAAACCCATGAAAATAAGGGTTTGGTGGAAATCTAGTGTACAGACAACTTGAAGACCTAAAACCTAGAAAATCCTTGATCCTAGGGAGCTATTACAAAGAATCCATAATTAGTTGAGTGGTTTGTTAAGATAATTTGGGAAGAAATCCAAGAGTACAGTTTCTAGGAGGACTAATTGGCCCAAAAAGGCTACAAGGCCTAAAACAAGAAATCAGTGAACTCGATGGAGAACCTTTGAAAGAATCCATCAGAAAGGGTCAAGATTGGTTAAAACCAAAGGGGAAGCAGAGGGAACACCTTTTCCTATTGCCAAGAGTAATTTGGATGCATAGTTTCTTGATGGAGCATTTGGGTGCATTGTTGGATTAAGAAGGATAAGAGAGCGGTTTGAAGTTGGTGGAGAGTCCTAAGGGAAGTAGAGGATCATAGAATTTTCCTCTAGATAGGGTAGAGAAAGATATCCTAGGAAGACCAAAGAAAGGGTCTTAGATAGAGAAAGATTTCTCTTGTGAGTTAGAGCTCCCCATCAAAGTGGTATCAGAGTCATTGAAAGGCTTGGGAAGTGGATAGTGTATGACAGAAGGAAGTGAATGAATTGGAGAAAGCACCATGGTAGCCAATGCAGAATTGAAAAGGGACTTGTCAGATAAACAAGTCAAGAAAAGACTTCTAGAAGAAGCTATGGAGGAGATGAAGCAAAAGCTAGTAGAATTTGTAGAGACTGCAAGCACGATGAAAGAAAAGATAGGAGAAGATAAAGATAAAGGAAAGAGTCAAGTTGAAGAGGAGACAAAACCAGAACCAGACCCTCTGATAAGGCCAAATTATTACCTTTGTTTTGTATAATTTTAATACTTTGTTCTAGTTTTTGTCAAAACATTTGAGAGCCTAGCCAGTCAAAACTTGTGATAAAGTCCAGATAGAACTGATAAACCATGGGTAGATGTTTGTGACATA
>MU226139.1:446098-469236 GCA_018584345.1 Thuja plicata
GATATGACACAAACACAATTTTATGAAAGATTCCTCCAAAGATTTCCTCAAATTAAAATTAGTCAAAGATTTTTTGAAATGACAAAACCCTTTTACGTCAAGATTAATCATGTGCGCACCACATGTTATTGTGGGGTACATATTGAATTTTCCATGCATTATGATATATATCACCATTTTTGTTGTACTTTGCACACTAACACTATTTTGCAAGAATGTGGTCTTCAAGCACCTCCTACATCATCAAAAGATTTTATGTCAAGTGTATTATGCAATCGAGATGATGTTTCATTTATTATAAGATGATGTGTTTGAATGGATATTGTAGTGCATGTGTTGTATGAGAAAGTTGTGGATATGTCACCATCTAGACAAAAAAAATGAGATTGGAAATACACTAGTTTCTTTTGGAAAATACAAGATAGTAACTTATGGTCTAAAAGATGGAAAAGAACTTAAGAGGTGTGAGTTAGTGAAAAATGATATGTGTAGATGATTTTATGAATATTTTTCAAGAGAAACTAGTTTATGAGTACATACGTCATTCACATAGATCTAGGTGGTTGGATGAGAAATTCAAGATATATAAGGACACTTTTCCCCTTGGTACTATTGTCTTTGTTATTGATTTTGTTGAGAATTATACACTTAAACCTCATAATGAAGTGAAAGCATTGTATTACCATTCTAGAAAAGTGAAGATCTTTGTACATATAGAATTCTTGCATGCACATGATAGCACAAACATAGATAGAAAGGTTTTAAGAGAGTATCACTTCTACATCAGTGATGATCACACACATTCATCAAAGTTTGTGCAAAGTTGCTTCAAGGTTTTCTATGAGAATTTAAGATAAAGAGGAATTGAGTACAACCAATACGTATTATGGTCAGACAATTGCACCTCACAATTCAAGAATGCAAGGATGTTCTATTGGTTTAATAGGATGCACATGACAAGTGGCGTTCAACATTTTTTGAATTTCACAGAGGTGGGGCATGAAAAAGACGAGCATGATGGTGCGGGTGCATGTGTAAAAAGAGATCTTTCTAGAGAGGAATTGAAGTACAAAGGTGGTGTAGAGTTAATAAATACACAAACAATTGTGCAATGGTGCAACTCTATGATGGGAATAGGTAATGAAGGTAAGTCTATGGTTAATAGTTTTTTTTGGTTGATAAATGAGTCTAACATTGAAAACTATCTAGATTGTTGTACACTTAAAGGATCAAGTGAAATGCACTCATTTAGAAGTTCAAATGCAACATCACTAGGTATTTATACTAGATTAATGGCATGTTTTTTCTTGTCTTGTATGAATTTTGCGTGGGAGGAATGAAAATAAAAAGAGTGGGTTGATGAATGGTCTTATACACCTTTGCAACCCCTTGATACATATCAACTTCCTAGAGCACTACAATTGAGCCATTTTGAAGCATCAGCAGATTTTGATCACATATCTTACCTAGTTGAACCAGGTAATTTCTCAATTTATTCTTCATTTTGAGATGAACTCTGTTGAACCTACTTGAACTCATTTTATTAGGTGGTTAAGTTTTTATGGTGTTAACTTATCCCTCTATAAATTGCAGGTCATGTATATGCAGTTGTTGTAGATGAGAACAATGAGGAAGGGACTGATTACTTTTTGTGTCATTGTATTGAGGGAAAAAACAAATTGACAACTATAGTCATTAATGGAGAGGGTATTGATTACCCAATAGGATCTATTGTTGTGACAGGGACATGGCTTAGAAGGTACGCTATCAAAATATAATGTGTTCTTTTTTTACGACTTTGAGACCTCTTTATGTATTCTATTACACTTTAAATGTTGAATTTTGTAATCATTTATGCTTCTATGAAATGCAAGTACCCTATCAAAAAATCTAAGTGGTTGCTTGAGGACTATGAGACACATAGACATATTTTGCATAACTCAAACCTTCTTGTTGCAACAAATATTGAATTGATAAAGTATATTAGTAGACCTCGTAAGAAGAAATTATGGAAACTTCATGAATCTAAACACAAGGAAATACATGACACAATAAGGGTTAAAGTCGATCTAGAAGGTTCACTCAATTATATTTGGGCCATCATGAAGAATCATTCTACAAATGGTAGAATTATTTTAATAATTTTGTATTTAAATTTTGTAAAACAATCTAACTTCTCTTTTTTGTAAATATAAATGACTGTGAAGTGGTCTACATGCATATTTGGAGACCACATTTTGTATATTGAAAGAAGATAAAATTGTATATAAAAGTGGCCATGGGTTGATTTGTATATACCGAGGGTCCACATTTTTTTAAGTTTATTGTGTCTTTGTATGTATCTTTGTCATGCATTTTACTTATGTATGTATGTTCATTTTCATACTCTCTCTCTCTCTCTCTCTCTCTCTCTCTCTTCCAAATCAACTACCTTGAAAATATTCTATCAAACCAAAGTAATAGGCATAATCTACAATTAAAATTATGGTGTTATATGTTATTCTTTGTGGACGTTTGAATTGTTTTACTTCTATTGCTGCCCAATTTGGCTTAGTGCACCTTGGGAAAACTTCAGTTTGACTTGCGCCAGAACATTATTGATGTTTTGAAAGTGGAAAAGGGTCTCCCCTAGATTTTACCCAGCTAAATGGAGTTGATGGAGCTAATGGTTTGGTCCCATGATAAATGGTTTGAAAGATGCACCATTGAGCAACTTTCAACTAACCAACAATGACACTTTTTGCACTAGCCAAGATCAGGTCAAAAAATGGAATCTAAGTGGAATCTCTTAAAACTGAACCATATGCTTATATTCCTTCCCAATATAGTCCTTGTGCACTTCATAGATCTCTGATATCTCTCACGAGGTCTAGGATATGGATCTCCAAAAATCATTGTAAAATTTGGCTTAGTGCACCTTGGGAACACTTCGGTCCAACATGTGCCGAAATGTTCTTGATGCTACATGAGAAAAGAAAGGTCTCCCCTAGTGTTTACCTGGCCAAATGGAGCCAATAGAGCTAACTTTTTGGTCCTACAATGAATGGTTTGAAAGATGTACCATTGAGCAACTTTCAACTAACCAACAATGACACTTTTTGCACCAACCGAGATCAGACCGGCAAATGGAATCCGAGTGGAATCTCCCAGAAATGAGACACATAATTGTAGGCCTTCCCAAGATGGTCCTTGTGCAATTTATAGATCTTTTATATCTCTCACGAGGTCTGAGATATGGATCTCAAAAAATCGCTACCAAATTTGGCTTAGTGCACCTTGGGAACACTTCGGTCTGACATGCGCTAGAATGCTCTTGATGCTACATGAGAAAATAAAGGTCTCCCCTAGTGTTTACCCAGCCAACTAGAGCTGATGGAGCTAATGGTAAAAATATCCATAAGTTTTGGATCCAATCTTGTTCATTTATGTTTGTAAGAGTACAAGTTGCTCCTAGGTACAAATTTTGTCACAATGGTCTAAAATTGTAAAATTTGCTAATTTTGAGAAAATAGGGGATATGGTCTCCTCTAGGGGCCTAAGTGTCCTAACTAGGGTCCTAGGATGGTTCAAAGAGCATCGAGTTGACCAAATTTGTCAAAGAGAAAGAAATGATCAAAATTTGCTAGCAACTTTCAAAAGTTGGTCAAACAACTTTTGCAAAAAGTTCCTCAATGAAGAAATGGATGGTTGTAACCACCCAGGCTTGGGTATTTGAGAATGGATTGAATATTTTGGAAGGTTAATATATTTTTAGTTACAGACCACATGTGTGAGCATTATGTACCAATGATTCCCTGAGTTATACTTGCATTAATTCACTTAAATCATAAAATTGCTAATGTCCTGGAGAAAACATGTAGTACATACATTATGAAGCGTAGACATGAATTCAATTAATTCACTCATGTAGGTCATACACATGAATTTAGGTTATTAGTCATATACATGAATATACATGAAGTACACACAAGTACATTAATTTATCAAAACACACATGCATATACGCAAGTCATGTGAAACAAGAATACACTTAAGGCATAAGCAACCAACCAACAAATTCAAGGATCAAAATTAAAGTTTCATATATAACAAAATGAAGAATAATAGTATACATATCAATACATGGTGTACATGCCAAATCCATAATAGAGTTACAAAAAATGACATCAACTATGTCCAGGTCGATATATACAATGTACAAATGTCACACACACACACAAAATTTGGTCATTCAATTACCACAACTAGATCTATACAATCTCTTGATATATCTATGACTGTGGTGGATCATCAAAATTGAGCTTCTTCGCAGCAGCACTTGGGCCACTAAGTCTTTGCACAAGAACAATTCAAATGCTAAGCCATATATATTATCTCAAAATAATATCAAAATAAATAAATATTGGGCTGTAATTTTTTGACAGTTGAATTATTGATTACCTCATCTCTTTCTCCTATGCTTGGGCTGAATGATAAATGAAATGGGCTCCATCATGGGTGAGAGGGACTCCTAGAAAAATGGAGAGATAGAGGAAGGATGGGAAGTGGTGAAGGGTCCTATAACAGGAAAAATAAGTAATAAAAAATACATGTTATAAACAAGAAATACTAAAAAATAAAAAATGCATGGACTACAAAGAAAACACATACCACAACATGAGTTGGAACTCCTATGCTAGAGGGAGCCAAAACCATTGATGAATTAGTTTGGACCTTTTCCTGTATGGTAAAATAGAAAATATGTTATAGGACCGTGAAATACTAGATAATGCAAAAAATGTATACACTAGATAATACAAATTTGCATACTGAAGCCTCAGTTGGATCTCTTATCCTTGGGCTGAATGATAAATGAAATGGGCTTCATCATGGGTGAGAGGGACTCCTAGAAAAATGGAAAGGACGGGAAATGGTGAAGGGTCCTATAACAGAAAAAATAATACAAAATACATGTTTTAAACAAGAAATACTAAAAAATAAAAAATGCATGGACTAAAAAGAAAATGCATACCATAGCTAGATCTCCTGTGCTAGGCAAGGGATCTCTAGGAAGTGGAGAAGGGTTCACCTCATCTGAGGTAGCTATGACTAATTCCTGTATGAAAATTCATAGCAGATGACATACTAATAGAGGAACATGATTTCTAAAATATTTTGAACAAACAAGAATGCAATTGAAAGTAAATATGAAAACATGTTACCTCCTTCCTCTCTTGAACATTCACAGTGTCTGGGGTATTCATTAGTTCAGTGAAACCCAATTGATTCTACATGTATAGAATAAACAAGTCAAGTGCATTCATCAATATAGACTACATTAAAATGTTCATAATACATTTCAACAAATATACTTAAATTGGACTTAATTACCTTTTTTTGTTTCAATGTCCCTGATGATTTCTTCCTCTTTCCTAATGACCTCGAGCTTGGTGGGGTAGGCTGACAAAAAAAAATTAACACAAGAGAAATAATATGATACCGCATGGGTTCAATTACAACTATAAACAAGAGGTGTGCAAAATATGATACCACATAGCTCTATAAGCCAAAGTCAATGGCAAAAAGGGTGATATCCTAAATCTCAAAAATTTGAGCCCCTCACAAGCCCTATAAAACACCAAATAAATATATAAGCAATAGTTTACAATGAATATTATTATTCACTTGAATTCCAAAAATGATTATGCTCCACAACTCTATTATATCACAAGTTTATAAAAAAAATTTACGAACCATTATTACAATATAAAAAATTTCTCTTCTTTTACACACAAGACTATTCTTTAACAAATTTGTAGTCATAGTTAGAGAAAAATGGTCTAGATTGTATTCATGGGGGTCAAAGGTTAGGACCACTTTTGAAATAGGTAATAGGACTATTGTAGCCTGGAAGTGAGTATGTTTTAGTGTGTTTACCCTTAGCATGGAAGGATTTAGAGTTCTTTTAGGTTGAGAGTATGGTGCAAGAGCACCTCCTAGCACATGGAGTCTGATGAAGATTGTAGACCCTTGATGTTCTCAGTGCCCTCTTGGCCCAAAGGGACCCAAGACATCTTGTAGTTCAAGGCTTTGGAATTAGTCTATCTTTGAGATCCAATTGTGAGACCTAGTTCCAAGTTTGGGCACTTATAAGCCACTTGGTACACTATATTCATGGGATATGTACTATGGTCATGGGCTTCAACTTTGCATAAAACCAACTTGGCCAGATTCCTCTATGTCTTAGCCTTTGAATGCAACTAGTTTGGTGAAGAGATCTTACCTATAACTCCAGTTATCATGATTTTTGTCTCTGTAACTCTGGTTTTTGTTCATTTCTAAGAGTTTCACATTATTTTTCAAGTTTGAAGCATTCCATGGGAATTGGATAATATCTCATGGAAAGCTTCTTTGTAATATGCTTTCTAAGATTTTGAAAGTTTTTTTTGTGTTGATGCAGGCAAATGGCCATATGATTGAGCCCTAGGTGTATATCTCAATGTATGCACCAAATATAAATATACACAATTGTGCATAAATTCTATAAGACCCGAGCACCAAGGGCCCTAATTGTGGATTTGATGTTTTTTTGTGAATACCTAAGTGTTCCAATTGGTTTCAGAAGGAAACACTTCCATTTTCTAGCACTTGCATCAGAGTAGATGGTATGGGCAGTGATGAAAATATTTGGGGTGCTTATGAACCTAGGGTGTAGATGGGTTCTTGTCTATGGTGAAGATATAGACTAGTATATGGGGACTGTCTTAGTATGATAGTGAAATGCTAGAGAGTAAAGTTTACTGAACTAGAAAGTGAATGTGCTTTGAGAGATATGATAAGGACCTTGTGTTAAGTTGAGGGGTTCTTGGGGTGTCTTAGAAGTTATATGTTGGGATTCTTCAGAAGGCCATGCAAGTGTATTGAAGGATTAAGGATATTTACAATTAGTGAACAATCAGAGATTGTATTCATGATTTTGAACAAGAAATAAGAGTAAAAGAATGATGGTTGGATGTTGTGAATGATGTTCAAGGTTGATTCAAAATCCAATAAGTGATTGGTTGGGGTATGAGTCTATGTATGATTTCAAAAATGGTTGAATTGAGTCCAAGGATGGAGGGCGGGAGTTCAGATCAATTTGAGTCATGATGACTAGACAAGGAAGTGAATTCCTTCAGCTGAATTACATTAGAAAAAATTCTTTGACCATAAAGAAATAGAAAAAAAACATACACTAAGTTACCACCATACAAATTATTAAGATATGATATTTTGAAAACAACGTACTATTCTACTTTATGAATATTTATAAAATATTACCTCAGGTGTTTGAGCTACCCGTCTACGTCTACTAGAAAAAGTACTCCTTGGTGTGCTTGTACCACCAACTGCACCCTACAATGCATATTATTCATGCATCAATTTAGATTCTTCTATACATAAAAATATATTTACTTTTAATAGATTTAGGTAATTAATTAAAATAACATGTCAAAACACAAATTTAAACAAGCCTGTGTTGGCTCTGTACCATACACCATTGACAACAGATCATCTTTGAGGGCCACATCCTCAGTAGTGGATTCCTGACATCTTCTCCCGTAATGTACCCATGAATGGGATGTTGAACAATCTACACTCACCTGACTATCTACCCCATCACATATACCATTACAATTGATGCAGATATGCTCAATGGGTTGGGTTGTCCCTTCAAGTGTATCTGATGATAATGGAGCTTGCACATGATGAGATGATCCTAATGGTGCATCTGATGATGATGAATCTAGCGTAGGATGGGATGATCCTAATGGCTCATGTTATGAAGATGGAGGTGGCACAGGCACTGGTCTATCCTCTCCAACTAACTAAGTGCCATGCTGGATAATGACATTAGTTAATGATGTAGTTGCATGAAGAGTCTGTATATCCACATACTCCTTCACCACTACTAGGACCACAACATGAATGAGGGGTTTTCTCGTAGTATGCCTCCTCTCTTGTGGTTAGGTAATCCTATGTACCCTAGGTCTATCCTACGCAGAGCCTCTCCCTCTACCCTGGAACTCATGAAAGTTAAAGTAATTCAACTTCTTTCCAAGGATAAACTCACAGTATAGCTTCCTGAAAAAATATAAAGGCACCTCATTATTATTACAAGATGGTTAGTCAAATACCATGTACCACCTATCCTAAAAAGCTGATTTCATTCCCCTATGAGCACACCAATGTATAGGAAACCGTTTTGTATTAACTTCTAGGGAATTGTTAGTATTAGGATTGGTAAAAAGGGCACATATGTCATGTGTTTCTATGCCTTTTCTTTTCACATCCCCATATGATAAACCATTAACATAATATGTACGACACCTATCCCTCCATGAACCCCATTTTGTCACCTCTTGAGACACCTCATTTTCACTAGTGGACATTTTTCTAATATAGTGGTGAGGGTAGAGTGATGTTGAAGACCGGAAGCCTTCAACCTATTGACTAATATATTAATTTGTTGACTACTCTAGTTAAGGTATTGCACAAGGTCCTCTTGTGTTGCATTTATGTGATCTAATGGCACATATGGAGGGTCTGTGAGTGGCGGTGGTTTTGGATGAGGAGAATTTTGAGGAGGGTTTACTATTGGTGATGGTCATGGACAAGGAGAATTTTGAGGAGGCTTTAGAGTTGGTGATGGTGGTGGACAAGGAGGGTTTATGGGGGGTGGTCTTTCACTTCTTTTTGCTCTTCTTGGATTGTTTGACGAATCTGATATAAAATTAATAAATTAAAAAACAAAAAAACAATATCATAACCTAATTTGATAAAAAAAAAATGCAAAAACACACAACAAAACAAAAAAAACAATAATACATACCTTTCTTATGAGGTGTCATTGCTTCAAAATGTGCAAATTGTTGAAGAACCTTGTTTTCTTCAGAACTTGATTGGGTTCTTTGTATTTTTTCTCTCCTCCAGTCTATTGCTCTGTAGTTTAGGCATTCTAATTGGACTAAGCCACAAGATTTGAAAAATAGTACATGTTTCTAATAAACCGATCCAGTTAATCAAAAATATAATATGTCTAATAACTCGATCGGGTTACTAGAAACATCTCAAAACCCGATCGGGTTCTGAGAAAGGTAAATTTTTTTAATATTATTGTTTAGGCTTGGTTACCAAGCCTAGTACAATTTCAAAATTTCAATAACCGATTGGGTTATATGAGATTTGAATTTTTTTAAACCATAAGTCCACTTTTTTGGTCCATAACTTGGTGCACACACCCTTAAATCTCCTTATTTTTAACTGATCTATGAAAATAAAGTAATCAAACAGTTAACTCTATATTTAGCTATTGCTAGCTAAGTTTTTTTTTCATTTTCCTAACTTCAATTCTCATTGGTCAACACTTCAGTTGTGCTCAGTGACTACTCCAGATAGCTCAGGCATCAACTTTAGTTCTATTTGGTGACAGCTGTAGTTAGCTCGGTAATTCTTTCTTGGGTATCACTTGCTCAGGTAACACTGTCTTTCAGGTAACATTGTGAACTTCACTATCCCTCGGGGTTTACTGTCATTTGGTGTACATGAATACCGAAAACAAAAGCTTTGTATTTTTAGATATTTAAGTGTTGTGACAATATGTGTATGATAAATCATACCACATCAAGTTGACATCAATAAAAATACAAGACATTAACTGATTTAATGTCTTGCATTTACTTTCTGCATCTCAGTGATCATCAACTTTGTCTTCTTCAAACATTCAATCAATTATAGTTTATTAATCTCTCCCTTTGGCATTGATGGAAATATACTACATAATACTAATACAATATTAAATACATCAATTGTAGTTCATCAGTCTCTACCAGACTTATTTTTCTAACCAATACAAATTTCTAACTCTCGGTAATCTCTTCTAGCTTAGATTTGATTCTTTCATAGTACTACCTTTATTCTTCATTCCCTTCACTGGATAGATGTAGAAACTCTTGATTCTATCTCTCCCTCTATTGTATAATCTCTTCTCCCTTTTTTGGATAGATATGCAATGTTAACTTTTCCAATTTTCTCCCTTAGATGGATATTTCTTTGAATCTTTCTCTAATGTTTTCTCTCCCTTTGATTGTTCCTCTCCTTGATGGATGATTATGATAGAGATTTCATATCTCTTTTCCCTTTGACAATGATATATTTCTTTAAATACTTCTCTCCATATTCATTAAGTACATCTCTCCCTTTGAATACTTCAGATAGATCTTTCATATGGATATAATCCCTCCCTTTGATAGCAATGGAAAAATAAATCTCTCTCTCTCTCTTTTCATATTATATTCCTTAAATTTCCTTTCCATCAGAAATTTAGCTCTGTAGTAGCTAACATTTTTCTCTGGTGTTTGGTGCAGATAAGTACCTTTCTATGTACTGATATATCTTTTTAGTCTATCTATTTTCTTGCATCAACATGAATGATCTTCTGATTAAGTGTAGGCTGATGCAACCTCCTAGTTAGCTTAGTGACCAATAGACAAGGGTCAGATCCCTAGTCTCTTTCTCAGGTACTGAAATGTATCTTTAGGAAATGTCTTTGTTAATATGTCTGCTAATTGTTCCTTTGATTGAACATATTCTAGCATCACCTCTTTCTCTTGCACTTGTTCCCTTAAGTAATGATAGTTGATAGCAATATGCTTTGTCTTAGCATGTATGATAGGGTTTTTTTAAATTTTGATAGTACTTGTATTATCACAATAGATAATCGCTGGTTCAAGAATTTTCATATTCATATCTTCTAGTAATTGTTTGATCCATGCAATGTTAGAGAAATTTGTAGCAGCAACCACATATTCTACTTTTGCAATAGATTGAGAGATGCATCCTTGCTTCTTACTTATCCATGTCACAAGTCTATCACCCATAAATAATGATCCTCGTGTTGTTCTCTTTTGGTCATCTATGTTTCTATCCCAATCAACATCTCTGTAGACTTGAAGCTTAAATTTGCCTTCTCTTTTATACCATAAGCCATAGTCTTCAATTTTCTTTATATATCTTAGAATTCTTTTGACAACAGTCATTTTTTATTCCTTGGGATTAGCAGAGAATCTTGCAACTATTCCAACTGCATGTGCTATATCTGGTCTAGTATGTACAACATACATGAGTTTTCCAATCATGAATCTATATAGGGTCTGATTTACCTCGGTTGACTTGTCTTCCTTTGTCAGCATGCATCCGGTTGTCATAGGTATTCCAACTGAATTGGATTCCTCCATCTTTAATATATTGAGAACTTCCTTGATGTATTTGGATTGTGTGATGTAGATGCTTGCATCCTGTTGAAGAATCTATAGACCAAGAAAGAACTTGATCTCCCCAAACATTGACATCTCAAACTCTTTTCTCATTTCAGCAGCAAATTATTTGCATAACATATCATTACCTCCAAATATAATATCATCAACAAATATTTGAGCAATAAAAATGTTATCAACAGTATCTTCTTTTAAATAAAGATTATTGTTTTCACTTGTTCTTACAAATCCAATACTTATGAAATAGGAGTGAATTCTTTCATACCATGCTCTTGGTTCTTATTTCAATCTATACAAGGCTTTTTGTAGTCTAAAAACCATGTTTCTTTTGTTAGGATCAACAAACCCTTTTGGTTGTTCAATGTATATCTATTCTTCTAGTATTCCATTTAAGAATGCATATTTGACATCCATTTGGTATACCTTGAATCCTTTGAAAGTAGCATAAGAAAGTATAATTCCAACTCCTTCTAGTCTAGCAACAGGTGCAAAGGTTTCTCCATAGTCAATACCTTCTTCTTGTGCATACCCCTTGCATACTAATCTTGATTTGTTCCTTGTGAATTATCCATTCTCACTTAGATTTTGTTTTAATATCCATTTGGTACCAATGACATTCTTTCCATCTGGTCTAGGTACTAATATCCATGTTTTGTTCTTCTCAATCTTCTCTATCTCTTAATTCATAGCACTGACCCATTCTTCATTTTCAAGTGCAGTATAGACAGATTTAGGCTCAAAATTACAAATTAAACATCTAGTGTTCAGTGACTTACTTCTTTTTCTCATTCCAGCCCTTTTGTCTCCAATGTTTGGGGATGGTGTCTTCTAACATACTTGGAAAGTACCAATTCATCTCTTTTTTCATCGTTTTGATCATCATCTTGACCTTCATTTTGATCTCCATCACTCGGTGCATCATTTTGCACAAGCAATTTCCTAATTTTTTAGTGTTTGCAGCCTGATGCTCGAGTGCATTGTTTTGTCACTTGGGAGCGATATAGTGTTTCTCGAGTAGAGTGTTAGGTTCATCACTATAGACAAACCTATTGTAGTCTTTTGGTTCCTTTCTTCTTTCCATGACATTTTTCTCAGCAAATTCATCTACTTTGACATTTGCACTTTCAATGATTTTGTTAGAGGATTTGTTAAGACATTTATAAGCCTTGCTTTTGGTAGAATACTCTAGAAATATTCCTTCTTCACCTTTGGAGTCAAGCTTTCCATTTCTATCATCTTTCAAAATCTAACATTGACTTCCAAAACTTCTAAAGTAACTTACATTGGGTGTGTATCCATACCATAGCTCATAAGGTGTCTTATTTGTTTCTTTCTTAAATTGAACTCGATTTAATGTGTAGATAGTAGTACTGATAGCTTCTCTCTAGAGTTTTTGTGTGATGCCTTTATCAATCATCAGTGTTCTGGCACAATCAACAATGGATTTGTTCCTTCTTTCAGCAATCCCATTTTTTTGTGGTGTTCTCGGTGTAGAAACCTATCTTTAATTTCCATGCTCATTACAAAAGTTAGTGAATTCATCAGAAATAAATTCTACTCTTCTATCTGATCTTAGACATTTTAGTTCATTTCCACTTTTTTATGCTATATATTTATACCATTTAAACATCTTAAATGCTTCTGATTTCTCTTTTAAGAACATAACAATCATCATTCTAGAATAATCATCTACAAATAGAATGAAGTATCTATCACCATAGTAGCTCTTTTTTCTCATTGGTCTACATAGATTAGTATGGACTACCTCTAGAATATCATTAGATGTGTAGGTTTTACTCTTGAAACTAGACTTTTTCATTTTACCTTTTTGATCATTCTTACACATGACATGGTCAGGCTTTGACATGCTCAGTGAGCCTCTTAATTTCCTTTTATTTCTTATCCTAACCATGTTGTCAAAATTTACATGACATAACCTTTTATGTCACAACCATATGTCTTCATTTTTAGCCATTAAATTGATGACATGTAACTTATTGAATGTTTGATAATGTTAAGTTGAAGATGATGCAAGACATTAAATTAGTTAATGGTTTGTATTGTCATTGATGTCAACTTGATATCATCTGTACGGTCATGTACATAATGCCAAATACTTTAGATAATCAATGGAACAATGATTATGCTTTCAGCAATGCATAAAATTCAAGTATTCACTAAAGTAACAGACAACACTGAAGGAGTGCAAACCATCGGTAAAGACAAAGAAAAATTCATAGTGATGCCCGATGAGAAAAAAGATAGTGTTGCCCAACGAGCAAGATCCAATTATGCCCGATGAGAAAGATCCAATGTTGCCCGACGGACGGAGATCCTGAAGCTAACTGAAGTTACACCGATGGAACTGGTAGTTGTCACCGACGATGAACTATAGAATTAACCGATGGAACAGAGAGTTCAGAAAATGACAAAATATCTAGCTGGCAGAGCTTAAGGATAGAATTAACTAGTTGTTTTATTTATTTTATTTGACCACAGTTAAGTAATTGATTTAAAGATTTATACAATTGGCAAGAAGATAACTACGATATAAATCAGGAGTTAAAGCCATAAATCAGATTGACCGGATTGCTTTTCACGCCAAGAATAAAAAATTAAGGAATATCATGTCTATATAAGAGACAAGCATAATTTATTTCTGCATGCAATCAGATACACAGAAGGGGAGTGAATAGAAAGAGGATGTTGAAAAGAAACTGGTGAAGGATAAACTTCATACAGTCCTGATCAATCAAGCTAAGGGAGAGCTAAAGAACTTTGTAGACACCAACAAATAGTGAAGCAAAGCATCACAGAGACCAAAGTGTGGAGCACAAAGGAATTGAATTGATACATTGATCAGAGAGGTATTGTACTTAAATAGATCTAAAAATCTGCAATTCAAGTTACATTAGAAACAAGTCATTGTGTTTCAGTTTAACCATTGAAGCATCAAGTCTCTTAATAGAGCAGGACTTAACAATATTCTATAATTGAGGTATATCCTAACAGATTGCCAAAAGGGTTGATTCATGAAAGTAGCATTGAATTTTCATAAAGCCTATTGACAGCCTAAGAAGGAGGTGGATTCAAGGATGGTAGCAAGATTTTCCTAAAGCCTATTAACAATCTAAGAAGGAGGTTGATTCAAGGATGGTAGTAAAATAGATGCCAGATACTAAGTGACAACCTATGTATAAAAATTCTCTAACAAGGTCACACTTAACAGTGTGTTTGTAACCTTTAACAAGGTTGGCTCCTAATAGGGCTCACTTCAGAAGAGTGAAAATTTGGGGTACCAGTCCCAGTGGTTTTTCCCTTAACAGGGTTTCCACATTAAAATCCATGTGTTATATGTGTACGGCTTATTACTTTATTGTTTTACATTTCACATATGCATTTCTGGATTGATTGGTATACTTTGCATATTTACTAAGTATCAATAAATAAGTTTTAGTGCTTCTAGGTAATCAAGGAGAATAAGGACAGATAAGGTAAACCGATAGACAGTTAATTATTTCTAAGTAAATCGAGGCATACATCTTGTAGGGACTTAATAATCTGAGGTGTATTGATTGGTGGATTAAAGTTTAAAGGATAAATTTTTATTACTAACAATTGGTATCAGAGCTTGTGTTCTTAGAAGGAAGGTTTTAAGACCTAAGTAAAGATCACAAGATAAATAGACGAGATGTGCCTAATTTGAACAAAGACAAATTTTCTTCATGGAAAAGCAGGATAAGACTCCACTTATCAGGTATTGACAATGATATTACTCAATACTTAGATACTGAATATGTGTTTCCTATAGGGCCATTGATAGTAGATCAATTGAGGGTGAAGCATGAGCATAACTGCATGGTTATAGATATTTCTTCCTCACTCTCTAATGCTGAATTTGAAGATGTCAAAGTTTACAAAACTGTAAAAAGACAATGTGGGACAAACTGAAGCTTGTACATGGAGGTGATACAAATGTTCTAAGAGCCAAGGCAGAAAGCCTTAGAGGAAATTTTTATGATCTAAGAATGAAAGAAGGTTAAAACATCACACAGTACAACACAAGAATAAAAGTAGTCAATGCTATACGAGGTGTTGGAGGTACACTTGAAGAGGAGACAGTCATAAGTAAAATCTTAAGAACCTTATTGCCTGTATATGCTATTAGAGTCTCTACTATTCAATAAATGAGAGTAGTAGCAAACAATACAGTTACTCTTGATAGCCTAATTGGTAGACTAATTTTATTTGAGATGAATAACTTTGATAATAGTGTCTTACCAAGTTTAGAGTCTGCATTTAAGTCTTCTATGAGAATAAACAAATCTAGTCAGAGACAGTGAAAGTGAAAGTGAAGAAGAAGATCTAGATGAAATAGAAGCACTCGTGGAAAGAAGAATACAGAGAGGAAAAGGTAAATACAAAGGAAAGTTACCACTTGTATGCTTTAATTGTAAAGAAATTGGACACTTTGTTGCAAGATGTCCTAACAGAAGAAAAGATGATAGAAGTGATGACAGATCTTTTGAGAAGAAGTCTGACAGAGGTGATAACAAATATTATAGAGGTTACCGATGATCAAAAAGAAAGCATACCCGAGACTACAAGGATAAAGGCAAGAAGGCTAGCTACCTAGCTGCTTGCAAAGATGAAGATACTAACACCGAACTGGATGATGACATCGAGATAGTATTTGTAGTTGTGAAGGATGATTTAGATGAAGATGAAAGGTATGAAGAGATTGCACTCCTATCTAAGATTAGTAAGAATGATATCTAGATTATAGATAGTGGCTGCACTCACCATATGGTCGGTGACAAAGAAAATTTTAATACTTTTGAATACTATAATGGTGGTACAGTAAGAATGGGAAATGATACACCTTATCAAATTGAAGGTAAAGGAACAATAATGATGAATAACCTGATTAAATGTGAAAATGCTTATTGGGTAAAAGGATTGAATTATAATTTGTTGAGTTTTTCTTAGCTGAATAATTCAGGTCACAAAGTAGCATTTAAGAACAAGAAGGCAAAGATCTTCAATGAATCAGGAAAACTGATTGGTACCGGTGAACAGACCAAAGGTAACTTATTCTATCTGAATGACACTAACCCCACTTGCTTGATGACTAGAAATGAAGACATATGGTTGTGGCACAAAAGGTTTTGTCATGTGAATTTTGACAACATGATGAAAATAAGCAGGAAAATAAGTGTGAGAGGCTTACTAAGGATGACAAAGCCAGACAACATCATGTGCAAAAATTGTCAAAAAGGTAAAATGACAAAGTCTAGTTTCAAAAGTAAAACCCATACATCAGATGATATTCTAGAATTAGTCCATACTGATTTATGTGGACCTATGAGGACGAAGAGTTATTATGGAGATATATATTTTATTCTCTTTGTTGATGATTACTCTAGAATGATGACAATCATGTTTCTAAAAGAAAAATCTGAAGCATTCAAGATGTTTAAATGGTATAAGGCTATGATAGAAAAACAAAGTGGTAAGGATCTGAAATGTTTGAGATCAGATAGAGGAGGAGAATTTATATCAGATGAATTCACTAATTTTTGTAATGAGCATGGTATAAAAAGGTAGGTTTCTACACCAAGAACACCACAGAAAAATGGGATTGCTGAGAGAAGGAACAGATCAATAGTTGATTGTGCAAGAACACTGATGATAGAGAAGGACATCACCCAGATCTTCTAGAAGGAAGCTGTTAGCACTAATGTTTATACACTTAACAGAGTATAATTGATGGACTCAAAGAAGACTCCTTATGAGCTATGGTATGGTAAAACACCCAATGTAAGTTACTTCAAAATATTTGGTAGTCAATGTTATGTCTTAAAAGATGATAGAAGTGGAAAGCTTGATGCCAAAAGTGATGAAGGTATTTTCTGGGGTATTCTACCAAAAGAAAAGCTTTTAAATGTCTAATCAAGGCTTCTAACAAAATAGTTGAAAGTGCAAATGTGAAGATTGATGAATTTTCAGAAAAGAATGAGCTGGAAAGAACAAAAGAACCAGAGGACTAAAATAAGTTTTTATACTGTGAAGAACCCATAACTCTACCTGAGCAACAGTGCTTAAATCCAGAACAACTGAATGTTGCAACCGACAGTCAGAATGTTGTTACCGATGGTTAGAATAATGATCAAGATAATGTGCAAGGTAATGAACATCAAGCTGATATACAAAGAGCTATACCTGTACTTGCAAGATATGTAAGAAGAAATCATCCATAGGACCAGATCATAGGAGATAAGAAAGTTGGTACAAGAACAAGAAGTAAGTCCTTAAACTCAAATTGCTTATTTTGTGAGTTTGAGCTAAAATCTATCAATGCTACACTAGATAATGAAGAATGGATAAGTGCTATGAATGATGAGATTGAGAAGAATAAGACATGGTCACTTGTGCCAAGACCAGATGACAAGAATTTCATCAGTACAAAATGGATATTCAGGAACAAACTAAACGAGAATGGAGAAGTCACAAGGAACAAAGTAAGACTAGTATGCAAGGGGTATGCACAAGAGGAAGGTATAGACTATGGAGAAACCTTTGCACCCATTTCTAGGATAGAAAGAGTAAGAATACTACTTTCTTATGCTTCATACAGAGGATTCAAAGTATATCAAATGGATGTCAAGTCAGCATTCCTAAATGGAATACTTGAAAAAGAGGTATACATTGAGAAACCAGAAGGGTTTGTAGATGCAGACAAGAGGAACATGGTAAAAAGCTCCCAAAGCCTGGTATGAACAACTTCATTCCTATCTAATAAGTATTGGATTCATAAGGACTAGTGAAAATAGTAATCTTTATTTGAAAGAAGATACTAATTCTAACACTTTGATTGCTGAAATATTTGTTGATGACATCATATTTGGAGGCAATGATGTGCTATACAAATCATTTTCTGATAAAAAGAGCAAATAATTTGAGATTTCTATGTTTGGAGAGATTGAGTTCTTTCTTGGTCTACAGATCATTCAACAAAGTAAAGGTATTTTCATTACACAGTCCAAATACATCAAAGAGGTCCTGAAAATATTCAAGATGGAAGATTCCAAACCTGTTGGAGCACCAATGGCTACTGGATGAAAATTAACAAAGGAAGACAAGTTGATAGAGGTAAATTAGACTTTGTATAGATCAATGATAGGAAAACTCATGTATGTTGTACACACTAGACCAAATAGTGCACATGCAGTAGGAATTGTTTCTAGATTTTATGCTAACCCCAAGGAATCACATATGACTGCTATGAAAAGAATTCTAAGATATCTAAAGAATACTGAGGAATTTGGCTTATGGTATAGAAGAGAAGGCAAATTTGAACTAAAAGTGTTTACCGACACTGATTGGGCTGGAAATCTTGATGACCAGAAGAGCACAATTGGAGGAGCATTCTTTATGGGTGACAGGCTTGTCACATGGATTAGCAAGAAGCAAGGATGCATCTCTCAGTCTACTACAGAAGCAGAGGGTGATACCGCAATAGTGGGTTACACTTTTTTGCCTAAACGGACATTGAAGTCTACATTTTGAGAAAAACTTTCACATTTAGATGCATATTGTCGTTAAACTGTTTGAAATCGGAAGATGAAGTAAACTAGTCTTTTAGGATTTTCTGTCTAGATTCTAAATATATTTTTAAATTTTTTTTTTGAATTGATTTTAATGGTTTCTGTTTTCTCCCACTAAAACTGCTATGTTGCTGAAAATGTCATTTTCAAAAAGGTACAATGACTTCGTACAACATAAATTTTTTTCTAAAATAGATATCAATGCACTTCTTTCAAATTTGGTTTTATAACATCCATACAGAGGGCATGCAATTGGTTTGATGACATTATCATGATTATTGCATATTTTATGAATGTTTGAAGTAGAATAAACCGTAATTGTGACATACGTTGACTGCGTAGTTGATAACTTGTTGTGTATTTATTGAAATTCATTTTTTTTTTATAGAAAGAAGACTCAAAGCTAGAGCGTATTGTTATTTTTTTTAAAAAAATTCTCTTTTCTACTATTTTTCATTGAACGTCAAACCTGGAAGTTTATATTGGATAAAAAACCTACATCTGATGCACGTCAAAATACATAGACCTAATTAATTCAAAATTTGTCAAATCTATATTCATTAGAAAGCTTATTCAGAGTACTTATGTGATGAAAAAGGAGGCGTCCCTATTCTTCCATTTGGGCCCCGCACTTGAGCCCCAAATCCATGAAAACTATAGATTTTTGTTAGCCTTTGCAGATAGCCTCAATTTTTGGGGGTTTTGATAGAAAGTACTTTCTATCAAAAGTACTTTCTTAGTTTTACATGTGTATGGGTCAAAATCCCACTAAAATATTTACTAGCTTAGTTTCGATTGAAACTAACTTAGTTTCAATCGAAACTAGTTTAGTTTCGATCGAAACTAAGCAGAAAAAGTAGTTTCAATCGAAACTATGAATGTTTCATTCAAAATAATCAGGTACTTTCTATCAAAAGTACCTGACTAAATCCTCCCACCTCACAGATTCATGAGGAATTTCTTCCTCTGAGAAAGTGTAACCCACTATTGTGGGATCACCCCATAATATGTTGTTGCTACTGCAAATTGCTCAAATATTGCATGGATCAAATAGTTGTTGGAAGACATGCATATGAAGATCACAAAACCAGTGATTATCTATTGTGATAACACCAGTGCAATAAAAATTTCCAAGAAACCAGTCATGCATGCAAAGACTAAACACATTGCCATCAAGTATCATTATTTAAGAGAACAAGTTCAAGAAAAAGAGGTGATACTTGGATATGTGCAATCAAAAGAACAATTGGCTGATATCTTCACCAAGCCACTGCTCAAGGATACATTTGAGTACCTGAGAAAGAGACTAGGGGTCAAACCCATGTCTACCAGTCAGTAAAGGATTGAAGGCTGCATCAACCATATATTATTAGAATATCATTCATGATTGATGCAAGCAAAAGATGAACTTCAAAGCTACATTTATATATAAAAAGGTATATATCAGAACCAGCACCAGAGCATATTGTTGTATTGATATTGGATAAGGGAAATTCAAGGAATATATTATGGATAGAAGAAAATTGTTTGACATGAATGTCAAATATTTGTAAAATATTTGTTTGGCATTGTTGTCAAAGGAGAGAATGTATCCATATTATCATCAGAAACTATTCATTATCATATTACTCCAAAAAGGGAGAGATCATATCCATAGGGAGAGAATTTGTATAAAAGTTGCACACAAAATACAAAGACATCAAAGAAGAATAAAATTCAAAAGAGAGAAATTGACACAAATAGAGGACACAACACATCAGAAGAAGAAACGCAAAAAGCTGCAAGAATCAAATCTAAGCTAACATAGAGCTTACCAGTGGTCATACATTTTTATCAGTTATCAAAACAAACTATTTGGTAATTTGATGAATCTAAACAATTGTATTTCATATTATATTAGAAATAGTATAGTGTGATAATATAGTATGTTGCCATCAATGCCAAAGGGAGAGATTGATGACATGTAACTGATTGAACGTTTGATAATGTTAAGTTGAAGATGATGCAAGAAATTAATTCAGTTAATGGTTTGTATTGTCATTGATGTCAACTTGATATCATCTGTACGGTCATGTACATAATGCTAAAGAATTCAGAGAATCAATGGAACAATGATTATGCTTTCAACAATACATAAAAGTCAAGTATTCACTAAAGTGAGACAACACCGACGAAGTGCACACCATCGGTAAAGACAGAGAAAAAGTAACAGTGATACCCGATGAGAAAAAGACAATGTTTCTCGACGAGAAAGATCTAATGATGCCCGACGAGCAAGATACAATGTTTCCCAATGGATGGAGATCCTGAAGCTAACTAAAGTTACACCGATGAAACTGATAGTTGTCATCGACAACGAACTTCAGAATTGACCAAAAAAATAGAGAGTTCAGAAAATGACAAAATATCTAGCTGGCAGAGCTTAAGGATAGACTTAACTGGCTGTTTTATTTGTTTTATTCGACCATAGTTAAGTAATTGATTTAAGGAAGATTTATACAGTTGGCAAGAAGATAACTATGAGATAAATCAGGAGTTAAAGTCGTAAATCAGATTGGCTTGATTGTTTTTCACACCAAGAATCAAGAATTAAGGAATATCATGTCTATATAAGAGACAAGCATAATTCATTTCCGCGTGCAATCAGATACACGAAAGGGGAGTGAATAGAAAGAGGATGTTGAAGAGAAACTGGTGAAGGATAAACTTCATACAGTCCTGATCAACCAAGCTAAGGGAGAGCTAAAGAATTCAACAGACACCGACAAATAGTGAAGCACAACATCACAAAGTAGAAAGTGTGGAGCACAAAGGAATTGAATTGATACATTGATCAAAGAGGTATTGAACTTAAATAGATCTAAAAATCTGCAATTCAAGTTGCATTAGAAATAGGTCATTGTGTTTCAGTTTAACCATTGAAGCATCAAGTCTCTTAATAGAGAAGCACTTAACAGTCTTCTATAATTGAGGTATATCCTAACAGATTACCAAAAGGGTTGATTCATGAAAGTAGCATTGAATTTTCATAAAGCCTATTGATAGCCTAAGAAGGAGGTTGATTCAAGGATTGTAGCAAGATTTTCCTAAAGCCTATTGATAGTCTAAGAAGGAGGCTGATTCAAGGATGGTAGAAAAATAGATGCCAGATACTAAGTGACAACCTATGTATAAAAATCCTCTAACAAGGTCACACTTAACAGTGTGTTTGTAACCTTTAACAGGGTTGGCTCCTAATAGGGATCACTTTAGAAGAGTGAAAATTTGGGGTACCGATCTTAGTGGTTTTTCCCTTAATAGGGTTTCCACGTTAAAATCCATGTGTTATGTGTGTATGGCTTATTACTTTATTGTTTTACATTTCACATATGCATTTCTAGATTGATTGGTATACTCTGCATATTTACTGAGTATCGGTAAATAAGTTTTACTACTTATCAGTAATCAAGGAGAATAAGGATAGACAAGGTAAACTGACAGACAGTTAATTATTTCAAAGTAAATCAAGGCATGCATCTTGTAGGGAATTAATAATCTAAGGTGTATTGATTGGTGGATTAAGGTTTAATGGATAAATTTTTAAGGCTACTGATTCACCCCCCCCCCTCTCAGTTATTACTAACATAAACAAGTGGTATTAATAGCATCAAGATAGAATAGGTTACCTTTTGTTTGTTCACCAGTTCTGATCAACCTTCTTGATTCATTAGATATCTTTGCCTTTTTGTTCTCAAATGCAACTCGGTGACCTATGTTATTCAGCTATGAAACACTTAATAGATTATAGTTAATTCCTTTCACCCAATATGCATTTTCACATCTGATCAGATTATTCAACATTATGGTTCCTTTACCTTCAACTGGACAAGGTGAGTCATTACCTATTCTTACTGATCCACTAATATAATATTCAAAAATTTCAAACTTTTCCTTATCTCTAGTCATGTTGTGAATACAACCACTATTAATAATCCTGACATCATTCTTACTAACCTTAGATATGAGTTTTGTCTCAACATACCTTTCTTCTTAGTCTGAATCATCTTTCATAGCAACAAATACCACCTCAATATCTTCATCAGACTCGGTGTCAGTATTTCTAGTTTGTTCTTGTATGTGATAGAAATCTACCTGCAAGAGACAACACTAAAACATGCAAACCATTAAGATTAGCCAATAAAGCAATAAAATTCAAGCAAGGGTTAGCACATTCAAATGGAATCCCAAAACAAGAAGT
>MU226139.1:482965-510677 GCA_018584345.1 Thuja plicata
ACATTGAGTAAACCAAAACTTCATACAAGACTTAACACAAAAACTCCATGAAAACCCATGAAGCTAAAAACAATAACATAAACTTCAATCATAGATTTCTCATGCTATGCACATATGAAAACAATAACTACTCCTAACTATGCTAATAAGAAAACTAACCTCAAATCCAAGCTATGGTAAATGCAAGGTGTTTTGTGAAGAGCTTCTCCTTCTCATCCTTCCTCCTTCTCTCAAATCTTACTCCTACAAATGAATCTGTGTCTAAAAGTAGACAGTGGGTGTGTACCCAAAACTCCCTCTAAGGCCTTCCTTATATAGGAATTCTTCCTAAAATATTAGGACTCATAAATAGAGGGAAGACTCTAATCCATCTACTCCCCCCATTTGCCTTCTTCATAAATGGACTTAAATTTTTGTAAGGAGAGAAGGGATGGCTTAACCAAAGTCTTCCAACTCTCCAAATTCGCCACTTCCCAAAATGGTGACTTTAGGGGAGTCATAAATGAGTTTCAAGACTCTTAATGGGCTTAAAATGTCCCCTAACCCCTAAGGTACCAAGTGAGGTAGTTAGTTTTAACCCTAGTTACCCCCTAGGATCCCAAATGACCCTCCTAAACTCCACCCAAGGTCAACTCTCGAAAATCCAACCTTCAAGACTCAAGCTAATCTCTCTTGACTCATCCTTTTCTTCCTTGACTCAATCTCAACTCAATCTTATCTTCCTAAACCTTAGGGTAAGCATTGGGACTATACTAGGTAACTCCTGGGTAAAGTTAAGCCTATGCTAGTCACATTTACTAGCCATGCCAACACACAAGGTGCACATGTGTCAAGTCACACAAAAATTTTACATGAGCATGACTTATTACACATTTTCTTAATTAAATAAATTACAATCATACACCACACTTTTACGAATAAAAATACAATATAACGAGGTCCATGTCTCTTTATATAGACAGAACCTTAGCATCACAGTTTTCACATAGGTCCATTCCTGAATCCCCGATTAATACCATGGTCAACTTTCCTGCACACTCATTGCACACATTAGTAGGTCCAATAAATCAACATTTAAACATATCAAGATACAATAATGTAAATTGAACACACATTCACTCACATTTACATCAATGATTCATTGAAATTTAAACAATATTTGCATCTAATCTATATGCATGAACACAACTCTTAATAAATCTACATTACTAATATTATCTAACATCCGCTTACTAATCCAATATACTAAACCATCAAAACTAAGTCCTAAATGAAAATATACATCACTCACACAAAATATCTAATAGATTCCCCGATTTCATAATCAGGTGTTGTATACAAGCAAAGGATTCCACAAATTCATAAAGTAATACATGTGTCCCAAAAGTCTAACTATAGAAAAATCAGTATTGACTAGAAAGCATGAGAAATAGTGCTAAGCTTATGTCAAAATTGGAAAGGCCTCACACAATCTCTCTTTCATTTATATTGGGAATGAGGCTAGGATTGACATGTCCCTTCATGGGACATGTCTATTCATTATTATAGAGATTAATATAATGACAATTGATTATATATATATGCCTTTAGAGATGCATGTCCTTAAAGGACGTGCATCTTCCCATTAATTATAATTTAATCAATCTTATAATATTTCATCAATCAATTATTAATTTAGAATAATATAATAGATTTATATTGAATATTAAATTTCATATGAATAATAATAATATAACATATATAATATATTATTATTAACCAACATATATTATGTATTGTAAATGATCATACAACTGAAGCTACCAACATTAACACTCCCTCTTAGGTGGGGAGGATGATCAAATAAAATGTGTAGTGGTCTCCCATGTCAACACCTTCGACCCTCACCATATCTACAAAAAAACATCAATACTCCCTCTTAGCTAGAGAAGATAAAATCCATCAAAATGCAATTCACAAAAGATCCATTACTTTTAAGAGAGAATATATCACCTCATCATGATATCAAGAGATATGGTTTGACCAAGAATATTAAGTCTCATGATATTCACCATATTTCAAAATTTCCATAAGTAATGTATCCTTAGTGTAAGGTATCATATATTGTGATTTGTTTCAGCCATCACACGATGTCTATCACAATATAAGGTCAATGGTCTATTTAAGGAACTGAATCCACCATGCAGGAAATCATCTATTATGATCTATTTCAGCCATCACACGATGTCTATCACAATAGAAAGTTAATGGTCTATTTAAGGAACTGAATCCACCATGCAGGAAATCATCTATTGTGATCTATTTCAGCCATCATATGATGTCTGTCACAATAGAAGGCCTATGGTTTGTTTAACAAACTTAACCCACCATGCAGGAAATTGTCTAGTGTGACATGTTTCATCCATCAGATGATGTCTCTCACAATAGAAGGTCAATGGTATGTTTAAGGAACTGAATCCACCATGCAAGAAATCATCTATTGTGATCTATTTCAGCCATCACATGATGTATATCACAATAGAAGGTCAATGGTCTATTTGAAAAATTGGATCCATCATGCAGGAAATCATCTATTTTGATTTGTTTCAGCCCATCACATGATGTCTGTCACAATAGAAGGCCAATTTATTGTAAGATCGTCACCTTCAAATAATTCTAACAAATACAAGTGATAATCATTTGGAATTCGTCAGTTCCTCATGATGTACATAAGGGCCAGGACCATTAAAAACTTGGAGTCACACACATGACATCCATCATGTCTCAATGGAGAGGGTGGAAACAAGATATTTCACCTCAAACTTCTCTCACAAAGAACAAATCAATCAGCAGATTTCAATCTATTGATCCTTTTATCCAAGATTTCTTAAGATGAACTTTCAAACCCTCTGAATCTGATATCAATATTCTAAGCTCCTCATCCAAAGCTACCTCTAAATTGTTAGACTCCCTCTGAATCTGATATCAATCTTCTTTTCTTGCAAGAGCATCCCTGGAAAAGATCAAGGCAAATAGCTCTTATAGTACATAGAGAAATATAGATGGGAGACACACTACAATGAGTAGATAAATTTAATATTCAAGGATAATAGATACTTATCTCCACATCAACATCCTTGACACAAGTTTATTCATTGAAGGTCCATATATATTAAATCAAAAAACACATTCTCAGATTATTTGAGAGACATCTCCCATTTGAATTATCTCCCCACTAAGGATGGTTCAAATGGAAATGTAACATTGATTATTATTCCCCCCACAATGTACAATTCCCCCTCTTATATCGTTGAACAATTCTCATGTCTTCTTGTGAAATGAATTGATTTCTCCAAGAGATGTGACACTCTATAATTAATGCTTTCTTTCTATAACGAGACACCCTTGCTTGAGTCTATGCTTCTTTGTTAACACTTGACCACGATCATAAAAAATTAATATATCCCTTTAATGAAAGACGCTTTCAGGAATTTCACATAGACCCATACACAGTCGGTCATAACTTTTGAGCCCCACACTTTATCTCCAATCACGTTGGTGAGCTTCTTCGCAATTTTTTTATCACCAAAATATCCAAAATTCAGCAAAATCCAACGGTGTATTTGTGAGATATGGTCTTTTTACTGAGACTGTATTTTCTGAGACAGTCACACATTCACCATCAACAAACTACTCTCTTACATTTGCAATCTAGCTCTAATACCATGTTAAGTTTTAGGATAGCTGCAAATGTAATAGCACTCTATGTTGTATGTATTTTCCGAATGCATAAATCTCTATTTCATTTATATTGCAAATGAGGCTTGAAGAGACATGTCCCTTCATGGGACATGTCTATTCATTATTGTAGGGATTAATATAATGACAATTAATTATGTATATATTCCTTTAGAGAGGCATATCCTTTAAGGATATGTCTCTTCCCATTAATTATAATTTAATCAATCTTATAATGTTTCATCAATCAATTATTAGTTTCAAATAATATAATAGATTAATATTGAATATTAAATTTCATATGATTAATAATAATATAACATATATATTATATTATTATTAATCAACATATATTATATGTACTCTAATGATCATACGATTGAAGCTACAAACATTAGCACTCCCTCTTAGCTAGGGAGGATGATCAAACAAAACGTGTAGTGGTCTCCTATGTCAACACATATGACCCTCACCATAGCTATACAAAACATCAATATTCTAAATGATCATACAACTGAGGCTACAAACATTAACACCTTCCATGGAAGAGAACTATTGTGGAGGGATCTTCCGTTAACTACTGATTAATCCATGTTGATGTGACCAATCAAACAATACAATTTCCTTATCAATATTTTTTTCATTATGCTTTTTACAGACAACTTGCTCAAATGTTTATATTATAATAAAATATTAATAATGCCTAATGTAGATTGCCTTTTTAGTTCTTGCAGGGAGCTTCAAGTTCTTCCACACAAATTTCAAGACAAGAGAAGGCACCAACATAGAGGTGTTGGCATAAGTCTCCAGAAAAATATAGAGAAGATTGTCTAAAGGAAGAGATGTGTAAGGACCAAATGTAGAGCCTTCCAAAATTGTGGTTTTCCCCTGATGTTACAGTGTCCCAGGTTTTATAATGTTTTAACAGGGTTAGGAAAACTATACTACATGTGAGCATTACGTAGGATCCTACAATGCACACAAGAAAAACCAATATGGTAAAGTCAACGTGATTGTTGGCTGCCTTTAGTCTTTTGGGACCGATAATAGTAACAACACCATTTCAGGTTGTGAAAGGGAAATACCTGGTTTAACATAAATTTCAAACTTGATTTGGGAGGGTTCAGGGCTATGTGAGTTTCAATACTAGGGAAATATACATCCACTACATCTAAAATATAGTATTGGCTGCAAAAAGAGGTTAGAAATACACTTGTAAACTTTTTTTCTCAGTAATAGACAATTTACACTAGTTTGCATCAATTGTGGCTTTTAAAGTATAAGGCATTTAACATTTCACTACCATATAACTTTTAGTACATGGGTTCTATTTCAAATCAGAGCAAGGCAGTAAATGGGTAAGGGTGCAATTATAGAGGCATAGTCATGACAAGAAGAAGATATGGGGACAGGATATACATAAGTGTGCATGAGTTTCTCAATTAATATTCTTGAAAATATTAGCCTAGAGCATACTTTTTGGTATATCTAGTGCTTGGAAAATGTCTAGCCAAGCACTAGAAATCATAAGTGCTAGTAAAATATCAACAACACAATTTATCCCAGGCATGCCACTTTTCTTTAACTCAACCTACATAAAATCATTAAAAGGAGCTAAATAGCATTAGATTGATATCAATTTGAAGACATTATTTTTCCATTAGTATGCAAAGGGAAAACACATTTTGAACCATCAAGGAACACCTAGACTGAAAGAAAGACTTTTAGTACAAACCAAAAGTACAGATAACAAAGGTCACCGAAAGTGCTAAGTTAAAGAGAAACCTGACAAGACATATCACAAGAAAAACCTGACACAGTTTACATAGTTCAACCCAAAAATATTGAAGTGTAAACTGACATAGCAGAAAAGAAGAGGAACCCAACAAAGCAAGGGACCTGATGGACAGTTCACTAAAGGAACACTGACAGACTGACAACAGAGAAACCCAAGCATTAGACACCGAAAGTCAGTTAAATCCTAAGAAATGTGGATCTGACTTCCACATCAGATTAAAAAGTTATGTTTTATATTTAGCATTTTGATTTGATTTAAAACCATTTCTTGAGGGACAAGAAATGTAATTCTAATTTTTTTAATCAGTCTAACTGATTGAAAACATGCAAACTAGGAGATCAAGGTCAAGTTGTAAACCTTCAATCATAGAGTTATCTTTGTAATACATGAAACTTAATTAGGTCAATTTATTGTATAAATAGATGTTTAATAATTAATTTCAAGATGGATGTGAGGAAGATAGTAGCCAAGGAGCACATCTATGGATCAAACTAAGAGTTTCAAGAAAGAACAACAAAAGATGGATTAGGTTATCAAGAATCAGATTCAAGGCTACCGAGAAACAGAGGTATTGATCAATCCCATTAGGTGATACATTATACTTGTAATCTTTAATGGATCTATAATCAGCAATGGTAGATTGCATACACTCTGGTCAGTGAATATTTTTGTATACATTCTAACAAGTGTAGCAAATAGAAGAAATCCTTTCAAGAAAAGTGGATTTAACAATCCTTATGTAAATATCTTAACTGAGTGCACACTAAATAGTGTTGCTAAAAGCTCTTAATAGAGTAGACCTTAACTAGTCTCCACATAATACTCCCAAGAGGGTATATCATCAGAAGTGATCAAATTGTAAGCCTTAATCAACCCCTTCCATTCTATAGATAGTGAAGCTTTGTGGGTTTCATCCCCACCACAATTTTTACCTTCTAATAGGGGTTTTATGTGTTACCAAATCTTGTGTCATGTGTCTATAAATTTCATGAATGCTTCTATGAATGTTTTACATCCTTATTGAATTATGAATTGATGTTACATACACAAATATAGAATAGTAGATATGAATAGTAATACAATGTATTGATCATAAAAGGATAAAGGTTAATTGATAAAAGCTTTAGAGGTATTGATTCACCCCTCCCCTCTTAGTACACCATTCCGTTATTTCCAACAATTAGTATCAGAGCTAGATCTCTCAATTGTAAAAGTTTAAAGACTTAAGAGGAGATATCATACAATGGAAAGGTACAAACTAGACAAGAATAGTGAGAATCATAAATTAGAGATACATATATTTTATGAACAATATAAAGAAGCTAGAATCAAGATGAGATAGTTGCTAGATGAAAGAAATATTATGGAATCTTGTTGTAATGAAACAGACTACCGTGAGGAAGAGATACCTGATCTATTTGAGTCTTTAGGATCTACAACTAGAAAAGCATCAGACACATCTGAAGAAAGCATCACAAGTATGAATGAAATCAATCAACATCTGGCTAGACAAGTGGAATATATGAAAATTGGTCAAGAGACACAGATGGTAAGAATGATTGATGTCATGAACAATGATAGAAATGTTGAGAAAGAAAGAACACTAGCTATTTATGACAGAAGAAAGATTACTGAAAAGCTACAAGAGAAAGAGTCAGAAATACAAAGACTTACAGAACATCATCATGAGATCACCAATCAAATTATTCTTATGAGTCAGGACGCAAACATAATGAACATAGAACTCATTGAAAGAATAGAATCTATCGGTGAGCTAAGAGAAGAAAATGAAAAACTGGAGCATGGAGTGAGAATTCAGCAACAACTTAATGACATGATCAAGAGAGCTGAAGAAAGCACTAAAAGGATGGAAGCTTTTCTGGATGGAAAAAGAAGAGTCAACAACAATACCAGACTAGGGTATACCAAGAATGAATAAAAACCATACCAATATGATCCAAATAATTTCTATGAAAATCTAAGACCAAGAAAGAAGTCATACAATCACTATGGAAAACTAGGCCACACATTAAATCTGTACAAGAGAAAAATAAAAGGTATTCCTAAAACCACACCTTCATTCATAGGAATTTTTTATATATGTAACAAGAAAGGACATAAAGTATATGAATGTAAATCTAGGTGAAACAACCAAAGAAGGAAACCTACATGGACAAATATTTTCCTACTTGCGAAATGCATGGGCACACATCTCTTGAATACAGGAAGAAGAAAAGGCAAGCATGGAAGCCTAAAGAAAATGAAACTTCTCATCAACCGAATAAAGATGGTAACTCATATGTTTGGGATTACAATAAATGGGAAAACTGCATAACATGTGGAAGATTTGGACACATAGTTGTAAACTGTAGGAGACAATGGATGAGAAAGTCTAGGAGCGGGACTAACCCCAGAATGGCATGTTTACACTATCATAAAGTTGGTCATCTAAGTAAAGACTACAGAGACTGAGTAACAGAGACCAGCACCTTTGCCAATGGGAACACCATTGAAGACATCAGAAAGATGAGAAACAAAATGTGGAGGAAAGCTACAAACACTGATGAAGCTAGACCGAGCAATGAAAATGGTGACACCTTATCCAATGGATCTGGTGACATCACCACCCCCACCTAAGAACAACAAGTAAGTATGGAACAACATTATACCAAGTTATATTTTGCATTAGTTCCATTATACATTGATGAAATGCCAAACTGGCATGATTAAAGATGCACTATGGTATTACTTGTTATTATTCTGTGAATTCATTCTCATCGATCAATGCTTACCAAAAATTGTCAGTGTACATACAAAGCTATGTTGTCTATACTTATCAAGCATCGTCGGTTAACACATAAAAAACTAAGTCGCTAGTGTAAACTAATATCCATCGGTAATCATGTAAAAAGACAAGGTTGTCTTCACCACATACCGAGATTCATCAGTAAATAGTCAAATGAGTTGACACCTGGCCCAAGAAGCGCGTTCTCACTGAGAATGAAGTGTGTATTCTACCTGATGAATCCATATTCAAACACTGAGAAGTGGGTGAGCATTTATGATATGACTTAGGGAAAAAGTCTATAAATAGTTGATGAAAGAGCTCATTATTCACAAAGCAATTTGAGCAAAGAAGCAGAGAGAAACTAGAGCAAAAAGCGACCAGATTACAGAGAAACTTCAACCCTATTCATAGCACTCAAAAATATTCCCAGAAGTCATAGAAGGTTGAAGTAAGTAACAACATTCACTAAGAACTCTATTTTTTGTTTATGGGAAAAAGATCTAAATTCTAAAACAATGGCGACTACTTCAAGAACCTCCAAGATCAAGAATGAAAAGAAGATAAAGGTCAATCTAATCAAGAATACCACTTGTGAAGAACCTCATTACAAGATTTATCCTGAGGTTGCCTCACTACCCGACAATGTTGGTGCATTCTCCAGTATACCAGCTAGGGTTTTACTCATTGAAGATGTCAGAGCATATATACACTGCAAGATTGCAGAAATAGGAGACCTGGAAGTTGAGAAAGCTTTCAAAAATCTTTGCAACAATGATGGAACAATCAAAGAAGAACATAAGCACATTGAATTTAAAGTTCTCACAAATGCCCTACTATTCCCAAAGGAATTCAAGACCAAATGGATTTGTTTAGTACTAAGTAGAGTACATGACCGAAAGATATGGCTGGATGAACCAAAACCGATAACCAGGGATGTTATACATGTTGGTACCGGTTATCCCATAACTGATAAAGTAAAGGCACTAAAGCACCCTCCTAAAGATAAAATTGAAAAGAACACAGGAATCAGGAGCAACATGGGATAGAAGAGGATTAAAGGTATCCACCATCAATGATGATGAAATGAGATTTTGAGCATGTATCTTAGGATACAAGTTCTTTTAGGCTAGTAGGATTAACAGTATTGTATTCAGAGCAGTGGATACAACATACAAAATTGTCAAGAAGGGACTACATCTAGATCTATTATAACTTCTGCTGAGGCAATTAGATGAGAACATGAGAACAATTAGGACTACAAATTTGAACTTGTGTAAGTTTGGTTCACTCATTATGTGTATATTTTTTCTATTTTCAAGAATCCTTCCCATCTATTGGCAATGTCAAATGGGACAATACCCGACCAGTGACCAAATAGATTAGTGAGTTCATCAGATCACTAGGAGATAATTTTGAATTAGTCATGAATGAATACTTCGCTGGATTCAAAGAAAGAATGCATAAGAGGATGAGAATACCAGAACAACTAGTAGAAAAATAAAAGACTAAAATTTGTTTTATGGTGGACAGTGATTACACCTATATCAAGCCAGTTATACTGAGGAGAGCATGGCTGGCACCACTTGACTATGAGGTTAACATAGATCAAGCAACAAATGATATTGAGGCATTGATAAATGAACCATTGGATAATTCATAACCTAATTTTGGAACTTATGAGGAAGCCAAGGAAAGGATAAAAATTGGCTTAGCTATGAAAAGTATTGACAAGAAGAAGGACAAAATGGTTAAGACTTTGAAGAAAAATTTGTCGATGAATGAAGAGGAAATAGAATAGACAGAAGAAACCAAGAGTAAGTCACATGTCAGTGAAGATGAGAAGGTGAGTGATTTAGAATCCACAGATTTTGATGCACCAATCCCGAAGAATCCTAGGACTATTGCTGCATCTAGGACTAGAATTTAGATAGAAAAGGATGCAAGTCCTTCACCGATCAAGAAAGTTCAAGTGAGGACCTATAAAAGAAAGTCTCAAACCAGGGAAAAAAAGGTCAAACAAAAAGAAGAAGGATAATTAGAACCAAAGAAGATTTAGAAGATACTGAACAGGATGAACAACCTATTAATAATAAAATGCCTACCATAATTGATGAGGTATGTGCATCAATGATCAAGTTAAGTTCAATCACAGACCCCAAGATAAGAAAATGGCTAACTCTAGACCCCGAGGACTAGAACAAGTTAGAAGAAGGCATCATCACAATGATGAGTATATTTAAATATATACTAATTCAATTTGAAGATAAAATGAAAAAAGATCTTATGGATAGATTTTCAGATAGGTAGACATATGCTCGCAAGGAAGAGAGACAAATAAGGGAAAGAGCCCCAATTTCAATCATGCCACCTGAATCTAAGATGGAAGAGATTCAAGAAATGATGGAGAAACATTCCAACAGGTTCTCCCCAAAGATAAAAGCCTACGAGGTACTAAATTGACATCTAATTGGACTTGATAGAAATAGTGAGGATAAGTGGAGAAAGATACTTAATGTATCAAAAAGGGGTTCAAGCCCCGAGCCACAAGAAAATCTTACCGACAAGCCACTCAATGTTGAAGATTGGGATAAATTGAGCCCAAAGCACATTACTATAACTAATGATGAGGATTTAAATGAAGTAGCATTGAATACAGTAGGTAACAAGGATATGGACACTGTAGATGAAACATGGCCAGATAATACTATCATTGATATTACTGGAGGAGATCATGTAGATGAGATACAAAAAGATGAAGATGTCAATGTTGTCCAAGCCCAAACTGACGAATATGACACAACTACAGATACTACACAGGTGAATCTACCATGCCAAATGCCACTGTTAATACAAGCTATTAATATAATGTCACAAAAGGACAACTCACCTTAGCATGATGCAAGTACACCTGATGATAAGGGTAATGATAAACAAAAACATACAACTAATGAACAGAAAGATACAACTGATGGAGCACAACAAGAAACAAATGAAGCAAAGAAAGAAAAAGGTGAAGAAGAGAAGAAGGAAGATGATACTCCTAAGAATACAAAAGGGGATGCTGTAGATACACTAAAGGTTGATGTGGATATGTCCACTACCAACTGACAGGAAGATACTGAGCAGCGGGCCAAAGACACAACACCACATAATCCTTCATCTAGCATATATGACAAAGTAAAGGATCTTTCTTTGGTAGTACATTCAAGTGCTTCCCACTCAACATCCAAGAAGAAGAAGAAGACAAAGAAGAACAAGCTAAAGGTAACACTTGATGAAATCATTGAGATACCAAAATGTGACCCTTCTACATTGGACTTTGAATCTCTCAAAAAGTATGGATAAATATGTCAAAGGAAAGCTATGCAAGAAAAGCTAAGGAAAGACCACAAAGACTCCCTAGTGTTATACACTACAAGGGATATATTAACACAAATAGTTCCTGACATAGATGTTGATCAAAATGCTCCCATCCTTGATCAATTTTTCATTATAACTGAGGCCATCACATCTTAGAATGTGGATGCAGAAAAATTCATTGAAGAATGAGCACAACAGAATTATCAATACAAATTGATAGAAAAGATCCACCAAGAAATGGTAGTCAATAAGGTAAAGCTCTCAAAACTTGCAGATGAATTAGATCCAATAATATCTGAAGCTATTTCCTTAATAAAAAAATTTTGCACTTTGGAGAAAATCACTAAGGAAAATAGTGATACGATTGCACAAATATATTTTTATCTAAACACAAGTGTACAAAGCCTAACCTCAGATGACAATGTAATCAAGATGAATTTGGACAAGATTATGAAATCTAGAAGGTTGAGACAGGAAATTATAGAGGCAGAAACCAAGCTTAGAGATGAGGTTATTGAGCTATAGGCTTTAATGCTACCACGTCTTACACTTCTACAATAGCACATGACTTTGGCAAGATGGTTAATTGCCACCCGAAAGATGTTTGTAGCAGACAACATCTATGATATGCATGCCTGAATCAAACTGGAACAAATGGCTCTTGAACACCTAAAGGAGAAATGGGAGAAATTGATGGAAGACATGAAGACTTCCTATTCCCATATTTTTGATAAGTTGTAATATACACCTTTTCCCTTACTATCAAAAAAGGGTAAAATGATATATACATTAGGGTAAATTGATATGTACATAAGTAAAAGGGGAAGAATGAAATGATATGAAGATAAGGTGAAAAGGGAGTATAGTATAAAGGAAAATATACATGTATATACATATTCTATACCAACATACACATAGGGGGAGTCCTAAATGACAAGGTCAACACATGGTGCTCATACTACATAGTTTAGTATTTTTCACATATCATTTTTTGATACTAGTGTCAAAGGGGGAGATTGAAGACATTATTTTTCCATTAGTATGAAAAGGGAAAACACATTTTGAGCCATCAGGTAACACCTACACCGAAATACATACTTTCAATACAAATTGAAATTACAGATAACAAAGGTCACCAAAAGTGCTAAGTTAAAGAGAAACCTAACAACAGATCACAAGAGAAACCCGACACAACTTACGTAGTTCAACCTAAAAATATTGAAGTGTAAACTGAAAGAGAAGAAAAGTGGAGGAACCTGACAAAGCAAGGGAACTTGATGGATAGTTCACTGAAGGAACACCGATAGACTGACAACAGAGCAACCTGAGCATCAGACACCAAAATTCAATTAAATCTTGAGAAATGTGGATCTGACTTCCACGTCAGATAAAAAAGTTATGTTTTATATTTAGTGTTTTGATTTTTTTTAAAACCATTTCTTGAGGGACAATTTGTATATGTTAAATTTGGCCTTGTTATTCAACCATACACTTCAACATAGTCCTTATTCATCAGCCACATACAAAAGTAAATATGACTTATTCATCATGCATGCATGTAGGATTCGACCTGTTGCCTTCTATCCAGATGGGGTTTTGAATGGCTCTTAGAATGAGAGTTTCACAACCTAGACAAATCCAAGAACGAAGGATTTTTCTCCATGAATGCAATGTAATGCAAGATTAATCTAAGAATTGAAATGAGATTAAACTAAGACATGATTGCAATGGAATTAATATAATAAATTGACATTAATCTATTGCAAATGAGAGATTTTAACTAGAAATAAGATGATTAAAAATGTAGCAGCAATTTGTTATTCTAACAATGCATAAAAATGACTGGGGGCTTTCAATGAGAAATGGGAGCTCTTTTATAGATTGAGAGTCTGCTCAGAATAGAAAGTTTCCTTTTTGAAATAAAATAGATAGAAAAGCCAATTCAAATTAGCAAGATTTCTTTAAAAGAAAACAATGAATTATTTTCTCTTTGTTTTTAACTGTTTTCTTTTGATTTTAACTATTTTCTTTCTCTTTAAAGCACAGTTAATTCAAAGTTTCTATTTTTGAACTAGAGAGAAGATTTTTGAGAGAATATTTAATTAATTAAATAGAATATGACCTCATAAATGTGTTTTTCTCAATTATTTGAATAATTAAATTCAATTATTGAAATGAGGATATTTATTTAATAATTAAATATTATTTAATTTCTTTTATGTGTTTTAGCTAAAAGGGCTAAAATTAATTTAATTAAAGTGCTTGGACTTTATAATTAAATTAATTCAATCATTGGGTTTGTTTACCTAATAGATATTTGGGAATTAAATATAATGTATGATTAATGCAGATTTAGGATTTTTTGCATTTGACACTTAGGTCGAGTAGAGTTAGACAAAACTTAGAATTGCCTAGTACAATAGGACTTTGATGATCCAGAAGAATGGCAAATGCAAAAAAATTGGTTAGGGTTGCAAGATGTTAATTTTGGGGTGTTACATTTTGCCCCTCTTTGAATTGATGTGCGAGCAGCGCATTGATTCAAAGAATAGTCTGATGTCTGAAGCACAAAAGAATAGATTTCAAAATTTGATGATGCAAAGATAAATTGATGAATATTTTAGAGCCATCTCCAGGACAGAGCTTAACTCTCTAAAGTTTAGGTTAGATTGCCAAGATGTCACCGATCAAGTAGAGTTTTTGAGGGCCATCTCCAGAATGAAGCTTGATCCTCAGGGATCTAGGTTAGATTACCCTGATACCTAATAGATTAAGATTTCAAGAATCATCTCCAGAATGAAGCTTTCTCCTCAAGGATCTAAGTTAGATTGCTCAGATACCTAATTGATTGATATCTTTCAAAAGAATGTCCCCAGAACGAGGCTCAACCTTCAGGAGTTAGGGTTAGATTTCCCCAATACCTGTCCATTAAAAGATAGTCAATAGAGGTTTTTAGGACTATCTCTAGAATGAAGCTTAGTCCCCCAATATCTAGGTTAGATTTCCTAGACACTGGTTAGATCAAGTTTTAGAATCATCCCCAGAACAGAGCTTGATTTTGAAGAGACAGGGTTAGATTTCTCCAATTCCTAATAGATGAGATTTTTGAGAACCATCTCCAGAACAGAGGTTAATTCTCAAGGACCTAACTTAGATTGCTTAGATACCTAAATGAAGAGATTTTAAGAATCATCTCTAGAACGAAGCTTGATTCTGAGGGATCCAGGTTAGATTGCCACGATACCTAATGGATGACAAGATGTAAGGAACAGAGATGCCCTTATTGATTATGGAGTATCTAGTTTTGACCATGAAGTATGAAAACTAAACATGCCCCAATTGGTGAGATACCCCTAGCAATGAGGATTTTTGAATTCAAATCAGATTGATAGGAATAGATTTGAAGCAGTTTAATGATGTAATCATCCTACCCCTTCAGGAGTGAAATGGAAAGATGACACGTCATAATGATGATTGAGAGAGAGAAGCCACAGATAGATGTTGAAGCAGAGATCAAGAAGAACTTAGAATAGATTATGAAAGAATTCAGAAGATTCAGAACCAATTTTGAGTGATTTTGAGGTCTGATTGACCAAGTTTGACTAGGGTTGACCAGAGTTGACCAGAGTTGGCTTTTGATGAAAAGAGTCAAATATTTGAGAAATATTGATAGATTATGATTCTGAAAAGAAAGTGACATCAGAAATTTGACTGCACAAGCGTCTGATTGTGTCGGTCCCGAAAATTTTAAAATATGATTTTGAGCTATATAGAAGTGTCAGATTTTGATTTTGATCCTAAAAATGGGTTGAGCATATAGATGAAGATAGAGAGAGAGGATAAAACACTTGGGTAGTCATGATGAAGCCAGGACACTGAAGAAGAACCCCTCAATGTACAGATCTAGGAGAATGCAATGAAGTGAGCATCGAATTGCTGCCACAATGCAAGTCTAGAATGAAAATGCAGTCCTATGCTAGATGGAATCCCTAGGACATGGTTGTGAGACCCATCATATAATTATCATCATTGAGAATTTTTGGAACAATAGAGTTGATACAATCCTTACTGGTGCCATTGCGACCATAAGGATATGAATATGACTTTCATCCGATAAAATGTAGGAAACGAACGGAAGCACTAGGGCACAAAAGACAAGATGACCTAAACATTATTTCCAGTTGATGTTGCAAGAGTACAGTAGTATCAAGGCATGTAAAACTAAGATAACCATGAGTGTGATCATGCATAAACAAATAGAGCAAGAAAATTCAAAGAGATATTTCCGATCTCACCTTGGCATACAAATAAAAAAGATCAAGGGATGTGAGGCTTTTCTACCTTAATGCAGGAGCTCTTATCACATACACCATGTTTATTTGATGTTGTTGGATCATCAAGACTACACCAAAAAGTAGTAGACAAAGAAAATATCAACTAAATCCATGAGAATAAACAACATAAAAAAAGTATTCAATCATAGCTCAGCCAATTTCAAAGTTTTTGAATATGTATGTGTATAGGGGTGTTGAAAAACACCATTGTGCTTGTGAGTGCATTGTGTTTGATTGTCATCGATAGATTTTTACATTGTGATATCCAATGTGTGTTGAAAAACATAGATGTGTCCAAAGATAGTGTTGAAAAACACTATTTGAATTGTGGCGTTGAGAAACACCAGTTTGTGTCAGTAGATAGTCGTCCTTGAGAAGTGACAAGATTACCGACTCTAGATGCGATCAGATTGGGGACTCATGCCCCCAAGTAACAGTGACTGACTCAATGTATGCTACAAGGAAAAACTAGATTTGGTTTCCCCTAGGCATATGGTGTCGAATCAGTGTCAAGTCAGTAGGGTTCACAAAGAAACCAAAGTGTCACGAAAGTGACCGAAAGCTATGTACAAACTAAAGCAAAGAATCGTCAAGACTAAGTATCGATAGATAGAGCATTTGAGTACAACTCCAACTATAGTGGATGTGAGAAATCTCAATAGTACAATGACAATAGACAAATGTAGTGAGAACCACTGGTGACTGACGCAAGAGAGATTCTCAAATGAAGCAATCATAGGATGAGCTAGACATCAGTAGGTAGATGTAGTGAGAACCACTAGTGACTGATGTTAGGGAGATACTCAAGGAGAGAGAACTTGGTATAAGATAAGAAACAGTAGGCAGATATAGTGAGAACCACTAGTGACTGATGCAAGAGAGATTCTCAAAAGGTAATGGGATAGTGCCCCTAGACGAGGAGGGTTTCCCTGAGAGTATGACCAGTTTCAATCTATGTAAGTTGGTGTCTTGACGGGAATTGAGAGCATGCAAAAAAGAAAATGCAAGTAGGAAAGTAGCAAAGTAGGAGAGAAAATGCATAAATCCAAGTGGTGCTATGATAGATATAGCAATGTGGAACAAGAGGTGCCTATTTACCAGGTTTTTACCTTCTTGGCAGAAATTCTTTTTTTTTGCTACCATGATGCCTATTTGCCAGGTTTTCCTCAATGACACCTTTTCTCTTTTTTCTCTTTTCTTGTATTTTTAATTTTTAATTTTTTTATTTATTTTTGGAATATATGATTTATTTGGAGATACATCAAAGCACCTATCGCTAGGTTTTCACTAAGATGATCAATTTTTCAGGACATTTTCTGATTTTTAGAATTTTTTCAGGACTTTACTATATAGATGAGCACACTAAAGATGTCTCAGCTGTAGAACCATTTCAAATGAAGAGTGTTGATCAGCTCTTTGAGTTTTTCTCCTTTAGTAGTAGAAATTTGATAAGTGCCAGACCCAAACACAATAGTGAAAACATATAGACCAAGCCAATTTGGTTCAAATTTTCCTTTATGGATCCGATGTTGATTCTTGGGGTTCTCCCTCAGAATGAGGTCACCCATTTGGAAATCCCTTTTTCAAAATTTCTTGTTATAGCTCTTGGACATCCTTTTCTAGTATTCTCTCTAAGGTGATCAAATGCCACTTGGCATCGTTCATCAGTTAGTACTAGCTCTTGTAGTCGAGATATTCAGTTATCATCATCAGTAATGAGGCCTTTCAGAGAGACTCGTAGAGAAGGAATCTCAACCTCAATTGGTAGCACAACATCTGCTCCATAAACCAAAGCATAGGGTGTAGCCCTGGTTGGTGTTCTTATGCTTGTCCTGTATTCCCAGAGAGCTAGATTTATCTAGAGATGCCAATCTTGTCCAGATTTGTGCACTGTGTGATGCAGGATTTTAAGGATTGTCTTGTTTGATTCTTTTGCCTATCCATTACCCTAAGGATAATAGATGGAAGACCAATGTTGAGTAATTTTAAAATTAGAGCATAGCTCTATAAAATCCTTGTTTTTGAATTGCCCCCCATTATTAGTGATTATTGCTAAGGGTACACCATACTTGCAGATGATGTAGTTGAGAATGAACATAGATACTAATTTTCCATTGGCAATGGTGAGAGGGACTACCTCCACCCACTTGGTAAAATATTCTGTAGCTTTGATGATGAACTTATGTCCATTTGAGGATGAGGGATAAATCTGACCCACCAAGTCAAAGGCCCATTGTTGAAATGGCCAGAAAGTAATGAATGTAATAAGCTCCTTGGCTGGAGTAATAATCAAATTACCATGTAGTTGACACTGTTTGCAAGACTTAACAAACTGTGTAGCTTCTTTTTCCATATCTGGCCAATAGTAACCAGATCTAATAAGTTTACGGGCCAATGTCAGGCTATTAGAGTGAGACCCACAAATGCCTTCATGCACCTCTACTAACGCACATTTGGACTCATCAGGTTCTAAACACCTAAGGAGGGTACCATCTAGACTGCGCCTATACAAGTCGTTAGCTATGATGACAAACTGTGAAGCACAGCGGATTAAGTGACATTTCTCATTTTGGGTGTAAGTGTCCAGAATAATCTGGTCATGAAGGTAGGAGTAAATATGATGGTAGCGAGATGAGTCATGTCCAATGATAGAACAGATCATCTAATACTTAGGGGAATCATAGGCTAGGTGGCATAACATCTCCGCTAGGAATTCATGTTGAAAATCATTTTCTAGCATCTGTAGCATGGAAGCAAGAGTAGCCATGGCATCTGCCGCTTTATTATCTACCCTTGGAACTTGTTTAAATGTGATGTGAACAAAATACTTTCTAAGGTAATCAACCAACCATTTATAAGGCACCAACTTGTCATCTTTTGTCTGATAGATATCATTTACTTGATTGATGAATAATTGTGAATCTCCAAGGACATTGAGCTCATCCACTTGCCACTCAAGGGTGATCTCCATACCATTGATTAAGGCTTCATACTCAGCAATGTTGTTTGTACAAGGAAACATCTTTTATTCTTTTGGTAGAGAGTACCTTTGAGGTGTCATGAACAGGATCCTAGCACTTGACCCCTGTTTGGTAAATGAACCATCAACGAACATATTCCAGGATCAATGTGTGAGAAGTAATATGGACTCATCTGGAAATTCAATGTTCAATGGTTGATGATCTACTAGAGGTGTTTATGCCAATTGATCTACAATAGCTTGTCCCTTGATGGCTTTTCTCTCTACATACTCAATATCAAATTCACTGAGAAGAATGACCCATTTAGCTAGTCTACCTGTGAGGATAGCTTTACTAAGAAAATATTTCAGAGGATCAATTTTAGCAATAAGGCATGTAGTATGAGCCAGTATGTAGTGGAGCCATTTTTGTGAAGAAAATATCACTATGAGGCAAGCCTTCTCTATAATAGAATAGTTTGTTTCATATGAGACCAGAGTTCTACTAAGGTAGTAGATAGCCCTTTCTTTGTTTTTCTGATCTTCTTGATCTAATAGGACACCCAATGATGTATCTGTAGAAGAGATGTAAAGTATAAGCGGCTTCTCATGAATAGGAGGCATCAATATTGGCGGGTTCAAAAGATACTGTTTGATTTGTATGAACCCCTCATCACATTCCTTGTTCCATTGGTAAGTCACACCCTTGTGTAAATTCTTGGTGAATGGTTGTGACTTGTCCACCAATTGTGAGATGAACTCCCAGATAGACTGTAATCGGCCTTGAAGTCATCTCATTTGTCTGATATTCTTTGGTGGTGGCATTTCCATGATAGCTTAAACTTTCTCAAGATCTACTTTGATGCCTTTTGTAGAGATGATATAACCAAGAAATTTTCTAGATGTTACGCTGAATGGGCATTGCTTAGGATTGAGCCTCAGACTTAACTGTTGCATGTGATCTAGTATAGGACCTAGATCCGCAAGGTGTTTCTCTCATTGCATGCTCTTAGCTAGAGTGTCATCAATATAATCTTCCATTTTTTTATGCATCATGTCATGAAATATGGTGGTGACATCTCTCTGATATGTAGCACTAGCATTTTTGAGTCCAAAGGGCATGACATTCCAACAGAAAGTTCCCTATGCACATGTGAAAGCAATTTTCTCTTGGTCCTATAGCACAATCTTTATCTGGTTGTAGCCAGAGAAACCATCCATTAGTGATTACATTTCATATCCTTCTATCATATCTACAATCATATCAATATTGGGAAATGTAAAATCTTCCTTAGGAAATACCTTATTCAAGTCTCTGAAGTCTGTGCAGACTCGGATAGATTTGTTGTGTTTTGATAGTGGAACAATGTTAGAGATCCATTCTACATAGTCAATTGCTCTGATAAACACTGCCTTAAGAAGTTTCTCCAATTTAGCTTTGATAATTAGAGTCACATGTGGATGCATTTTCCAAAGCTTTTTTTTGATAGGCTTGACACCTTGTGTAATGGAAAAGTGGTATATGATTAGATTAGGGTCTAACCCTGACATGTCTGAATATTTCCATGCAAAGTTTATCTTCTTTCTCTGAAAGAATGTAATGAATTCCTCTCTTTCTACCTCAAATAATGATTGTGCCAAATGAATGATCTAATGTTTAGCCTCTATACCCAAGTTGATTAGTTCATTTGGTTCGATTAGCACACATGACTGCTCCTGGAAATGACTCGAAAGTGTATCAAGTATCTCATCCTCAGGTGCCTCGAAGAGGTTTTCACCCTTGGATACATCCTTTATTTTGACTTTCTTAGGCTCTGACACTGCTACACTGTGGTTTTCACCATCAAAGCGCCTATTTTTTCTTGTTTTAATTTTGTGACTGAGATACTTGATATCAGCCTCAGTCATGTTGACATTTTCTTCACTAGTGGAGGATATTACAGGTTTGACAGTGTTGAGGTAATAGGTAAGAGTGTAATTGTTCTGGAACATAAGGACTTCATTAGATGGGGAGGGAGAGTTCCAATCGATAAGCTCAGGATGGTTGAGTGGAAGAGAAGTGACGGGTTCAAGTGCATTCATGGTATAATCATCAAAAGAACGGACGAGCAATTTGAGACCTAGAGCAATCTCATCCAAAGGTGTAGTCAAATTCCTTTGACTCCTAGCGACCGTAGTAGATGACATGTTAACAGTGATGGAATCAGACTCATTTGACCTTACACTAGACCCTTCACCTACATCGAGAAGGTTTTCATGTGTGTGAATTGTATCTATATCTCTATTAGAGATGGCATATGACAAGCTGTAGAACTCATATTCATGAGAGTCTATTTCATCATTAGGCATCATATCAAGAACATGAGTGAAGTCAACCCTTTTTCCCCAATTTGGGTGAGTTTTGCCTAAAAATTTGGCTATGGTGAGATAATCACCTTTTGACATATGTTCTTCATCAATGCTTGTAGCATCATTCGCTTCTTTTTTAGTGAGGAGTGGCTGGGTTTTCTCTTGTTCAAACTGCTCTTGAAAGTGTGGTGGTATGTACAAATCACCCTAATGACCTAGATTTACAGTTTGCATTTCTTTCCACCACTCATAGGTTAATGGAACAAGTGAAGTGGTGTCATCAGAATTGCTATCAGTCTCAACTATAGTGACACGCGATATGAAATCATCCAACTCAATAAAGAATACTACCAGGTATGGAGGAATGGGACAAGGGAAGTAGTCCTCATCAAAGCTACCTTCAGACTCTTTAGTTTTAGATGTATCTTTAGGTGTTGGTTGTTGATCTGTGTGAGGTACAAATTTGTTTATCCCTAGTTGAAATGTGAGCTTCTTGAAGCCTATACCTCTAGAGTCACATGTCCATCGACCAATAGCTTCAGGAGGTGAAATCAATCCTTTGTGATTCACACATATGGGACCATTCCCTTTGTAACCAAAGTGTTGTATAATAGTTAGACCCTTGCCATACTATTCAGGTTTTATGTCATAAGGTGTAGTGGTTTTCTCAGAAGTGTCTTCTCCTTTATAGATCCAAGCTTTGATAGCCCTGTTTTCAACTTCTTCTTCTAATGGTACTGTGGCCTGTATAAAGGTACCACCATATTTCATTTGAGGAAGAACTGTAGAAGGTTTAGTGTGCTCAAAAGGTCTCCCAAAAGAACATGGAGATAAAGGTAGAGATGTAATAGATAGCACAGGTTCAATCTGATACCCTCCCATGTCAGTTTCCTTGAGTATCAAACCCTTTTCCATTTCCTTTAGTTTAGTTTTGAGGAGCTCAATAGACTCTTTGTTGGTGGGTACAAAGATATCAGCAAATTTTGTGATTGTGATGCAATCATAGCGTGTATTAGTAGGTATAGTCACTTCAGAGCCTTGGAATGAGAACTTAATGCACTAATGGTATGTTGAAGGGATAGCCTGCATTTCGTGGATCCATGTTCTTCCCAATAGAATATTGTATGCTAAAGGAATGTCAAGCACTTGACAAATAACATCCCTTTCAACAGGGCCGACTCTAATTGGCAACACAACTAGCCCCTTAGATTTTTGTTCTTATAAATCATATGAGTTAATAGTAATATTTTTGCGAGCATCTATGCAGTCTTCACTGTAGCCTAACTTAGTAAGGAAGCTAGCAGAGCAAATGTTGAGGTCAGCATTGTTATCTATGAGAACACGGTGAACATGCTTTGGACCAATCATGACTTCAATGTGCAAGGGGTTGTTGTGTGGGTGACTCAAAGAATGTTCGTCTTCCTTAAAGAAAGACAAGTAATGGGAGGAGGTCAAGTGACCTACCATATATTGAAATCAGTCGAGATCAAGATCTTTTGGGACATTTTCTTTGGTGAGGGCTTTATCAAGGATCTCCCTGTGAGCGGGGGATATTTTCAGCAGCTCGAAGATGGTGATCTGAGCATTAGTATGTTGTAATTTCTCTAGAATTTTGTAATTGGAAGCATTAGATGAGGAACCCAATTTTAGATTCTTATTGGCAGAGCCAATAGTAGTTTTGTCTGCAAGTTGTGTTGGTGTAGATGTAGAAGGCTCAGAGCCTTTGAGAATGATCTTAGCACAAGATCAAGTAACAGTGTTTACACTAACGTGTGACTGTTCTTGTTTGGAGGACTGAGGCGTAGACCCTCGCAAGATGAAAGGAGTTTTGGGCTTGGGCTTATCTTCCCTTCCCTTGAGAATGACAACATTATAGTATTCAGTATCAATAGGCTCAACCATATTAATGACATTGTCATTATTGGTTTATGTATAGTTGACCTTGGCATCAGTATTTTTGCCTTTGGATGACTCACCTTTCCCATGAGGAGGAAATGGGTCTTTAAAAGCTTGGTGGTCTAAGTTCTTGTTGTGACCTCCCATAGAAATAACCTCACTATCGATGAGATCCTATATTTTATGCCACAATTTAAGACAAGTAGCTATTTTATGACCCTTATTTTGGTGAAAATCACAATAAGCAGATTCATTCCACCAAGAGGGTCTTGGTTGCAGATCATAAGGTCATGAATTATCCAGTGGAGTGAGTAAATGGTTGTCCAAGAGATTCTTGTAAACCGCATCAAGGGGTTCTCCTAAAGGAGTGAATTCACGCTTGGGTCTAGGAGCCCAAGGTTTAGAGCTAGAAAAATGTGAAGTACTCAGTTTGGATTCTGTCATAGCCTGTTCAGTGGCCTTGGCTACCTGCATTGTAGTAGTGAGATTAAAAGCAGCCTTTGAAGGCTTGGGAGTCACATTGTCTACAACTCCATCATTCACAACATTCTGGTTCTTGTTGGGAAATTTGGGTTTATCTTTGCTTGAGGAGGAAGACCCTTGTTTATTTTCCTTGTGTAAGGTCACTTCTCCTTTCTTAACCATAAACGTCTCAATTCTCATAGCTTGCTTAATCATGTCATCAAAGGTTAAAGGACCTTGCAGCTATACTTGATACCCAAAGTTGGGAAGAAGATTGTCTAGAAAGATGTCCAACTTTTCAGATTCGGGTATTTTGTGAGAATATCTTGTATAAAGTTATCTCCATCTTTAGAGGAATGTTAAGAAGGATTCCCCATGATTTTGTTTCAATTTGCAAAGATCTCAGATGTGAACCAAATGTTGGATGTTGTGAGAATAGTGTTGTAGAAACAAATTAGCAATTTTGTCAAAAGTTTTGATGCCATTTGGTAGCCTAGAGAACCATTCCATAGCTAGCCCTCCCAAACTACATGGGAAGAGAGGCATGATGTAGGTTGTATCATGTATAAACTCCATAGAGAGAGCACCAAACTCTCTCAGATGTACCCAATTATTTATCATACTTGTGAAGTTCAACTCTTTTGGGAAAAGGAGGCATGCATAGACTCTTATCAAATGAGAATGGACAAATAATTTCTAGTGTGAACTGTGTAGCGGGTTTATATTTATCCTTCATGAGTTGAATGAGTTGTTCTTGCATGCATTGCATTTTCTTTTGCAAGCGGGATTTTTTGGTTTCTTCCTCTTTCTCAACAAGTGTCTCTACCTTGTAATCGAAGGGGAGTTTGGCTCCTTGGTTGGCCAATTCGAGAAGGTATTTATCCTTCTCTTCTTTCATTAGGACTGCCATCATTCTCATGAATTTTTAATTATTGTGAGCTTTTAATATATCCCCTTGGGTTATTTCTATCTCTTCATCAGGAGGAGGGTCTTGAAAAGGGAATTTACCCCTGATTTTAGAGAGATCATCTCTGTTATGTTCAACTGATTGGTCATGATTTTCCATCTTGCTAGAATGTAGGTGTTCAATGTGTAAAGACTCAGTACAAGAAGGTTGAGTGTTTTCAGAATTTGGGTCCTCTTGGAACAAAGGTTTTTGAACCTAACTAAAATCCACTAGAAATGACCATTTGACGTAAGGTCTAAGTACCGGAGAGGGAGATCGAGATGATTTCTCACTAGATGTAGCCAATAATGGTGTGGAAAGCACAGATTCTTCTTGATTGATTGAAGGGAATATTTTTCCACTTCAAGTTGTAACAGTCATAGACAAAGGTTGTATAAGGGATGTGAACTAGGACCACACTCGAAACTGTCTCAAAGTAAATGCACAAAAAGTACCAAAAGGTGAAGTATCCTTGGTGCAAATCATCATAAATGAGGCTAGAACAACCAAGAGATGACTATAACGACACAAGGTATTACGACACAATAAAAATAGACCAAAATATATGAGATGAGACTAGTTTAAGCAAGAATCACATAATTCTCAACCCAAGAAACCAAGTTGCAGACTGTGTGCAAATAGAAGGCAGATAAATAGACCCAAAACCGAGATCAGATTTAGTAGAAGCACATTGGATGGATGGGGAATTTCTTTCTCTTTTGACAAAATGCTTCAGACTCGCATGAATAAGTACATTCTCATGCAAAGATTCTCACAGGCTCATGTGAAACTATGCACTCCCACACAAAATACGATGGCAAACTGGTGAATAAAAGTGACAAACTGTTAAGAAAAATGATAGCAAAATTGCAAAATGTTGCGCGACTATTTCTAGCATGTCACGTGAAGTTTCTCAGATAATGATGTGAAGATGGAAGAATGTCGCACGAGACTTGGCAGTAAAAAAGTGAAATTCTACATAATCAGATAGTTAAGACCAGATTGTGTTTTCTGAGACAATATCATGTTGTTTTCTGACATAGAGTTTGAGTTACAGATTATTTTGGACATGTTCAAATTTGACAGTTTGTGTGATTTGATGTTTGTTTTGACTATTTAAATGATACACCCACATAAAATACATTAAATAGAATGTTTGTAGTACCAGAACAAACATATCACAATCCTAGGATAGCCAGGGAAATATCTATTGAATCCCCACTTGAGCTGAAGTTCAGTTGTGCTTACTCATAGTGGACAACTTAGAATCTTGGAGGCACAGGCTCCTCCTTACATGTGCACTCACTTCTCAAGCACACCAAGCTTCGAACCCCAAAGTAATTGCTTCCCAAAGGGCTGTTGTCTCTACTAAGAGCTGTAAAAGTGTGGGGTGTCTTAGTCGGTCTCTGACCTTCCACGCAAATAGATAGAGGGATTTTGGATACTATAACAACAGTTTGTAGTAAGGACATCTGTTCAGGTGGTTGTGATCAAGTCATTTTCCCAATTAAGGGGGCTCTCCCAATCCTTTCAAAGCAAGGCTTTCACCTTAATGATGTCAGGACTTTAACGCACCACTAGGGTACTAGAGGAGATTTTCATTGCCACAACGACTCCACACCTGTCCATTATGAGATTAATCACAATGGAATTTTTTATATGCCATTTCAGATGGGCTTGGCTTTAGCCTGTTACTAGTTGGGCATCCACTCTCATTGGCTTTGCTAAAGCTCTTGGGAGGTAGCTACACTAGAATAATCATATGAATTTCTCTTACACCGAAGATCCATAAAGGTGAGGGGAGAGGATATGTTCATATAGTTCTTGGAATTACAAACTAGAAAACACTTCAATCACGCAAGACAATGATTCATTTTAAGCACCAACCGAAGTGTTTTCTAACTACTTAAAACAAACATGAGAGTTTTGTGAAAACATGTATGTCTTCGATAAGCATCCTGCAGTAAATATGTTAGTAGTTTGTAATTTCTTTCTTCATTTTAGTGTCATGCAAACCACCATTAAGATGTTTCAGAGATAAAACCAGAAAGACATAGTCAACAGCAAACAAAAACCATTAGTGGTCAGAAATCAACAGAAACAGAGACATTAAAAATTGCAATTTAAAAATCATTGGTGTCAAATGTCGCATGAAGAAGTATTAGGATCTGCATGAAGAAACACATCAAAGAGCATGAATAAATGCATGTACTTGCAAAACTTTGCACGGTTATATGAGAAAATTTGCGTGAACTTTCATTATAGAGCCATACGGACGAAAACCAGAATTGATCAAAAAAGGTGTAGAATGAGACCAAAAAGCAAATTTTTGGGCCCCATGGTGGGCACTAGAAATGTATATGTTAAATTTGGCCTTGTTATTCAACCATACACTTCAACATAGTCCTTATTCTTCAGCCACATACAGAAGTGAATATGATTTATTCATCCTGCATGCTTGTATGATTTGACCTGTTACCTTCTATCCAGATGGGGTTTTGAATGGCTCTCAAAATGAGAGTCTCACAACCTAGACCAATCCAAGAACGAATGATTTTTCTCCATGAATGCAATGTAATGCAATATTAATCTAAGAATTGAAATGAGATTAAACTAAGACATGATTGCAATGCAATTAGTCTAAGAAATTGATATTAATCTATTGCAAATGAGAGATTTTAACTAGAAATGGGATGATAAAAAATGTAGTAGCAATTCATTATTCTAACAATGCATAAAAATGATTGTGGGCTTTGAATGAGAAATGGGAGCTCTTTTATAGATTGAGAGCCTGCTTAGAATAGAAAGTTTCCTTTTCGAAATAAAAGAGATAGAAAAGCCAATTCAAATTAGCAAGCTTTCTTTAAAAGAAAACAATGAATTGTTTTCTCTTTATTTTTAACTGTTTTCTTTTGATTTTAACTATTTTCTTTCTCTTTAAAGCATAGTTAATTCAAAGTTTCTATTTCTAAACTGGAGAGAAGATTTTTGAGAGAATATTTAATTAATTAAATAGAATATGACCTCATAAATGTGTTTTTCTCAATTATTTGAATAATTAAATTCAATTATTGAAATGAGGATATTTATTTAATAATTAAAT
>MU226139.1:510727-591133 GCA_018584345.1 Thuja plicata
TTGTTTAGCCAATAGATATTTAGGAATTAAATATAATGTATGATTAATGCGGATTTAGGATTTTCTGCATTTGACACTTAGGTCGAGTAGAGTCAGTCAAAACTCAGAATTGCCTAGTACAATAGGACTTTCATGATCCAGAATAATGACAAATGCAACAAAATTGGATAGGGTTTCAAGATGCAAATTTTGGGGTGTTACACAATCAATGTAATTATAATTGTTTTAATCAGTCTAACTGGTTGAAAACATGCAAACTAGGAGATCAAGGTCAAGTTGTAAACCTTTGATCATAGAGTTATCTTTATGATACGTGAAACTTAATTAGGTCAATCTACTGTATAAATAGATGTGTAATCATTCATTACAAGATGGATGTGAGGAAGATAGTAGCCAAGGAGAACATCTATGGATCAGACTAAGAGGTTCAAGCAAGGACAAAAAAAAAAGATGAATTAGGTTATCAAGAACTAGATTCAAGAATACCGAGCAACAGAGGTATTGATCAATCACATTAGGTGATACATTATACTTGTAATATTTAATGGATTTGTAATCAGAAATGGTAGATTGCATACACTCAGCTCACTGAATATTTTTTTCCACATTCTAACAACTGTAGAAAATAGAAGAAATCCTTTCAAGAAAGGTGGATTTAACAATCCTTATGTAAATCTCTTAACCAAGTGCACACTAAACACTGTTGCTAAAAGCTCTTAACATAGTAGACCTTAACCATTCTCCACGTAATACTCTTAATAGGGTAGATCATCAAAAGTGATCAAATTGTAAGCCTTAACCGACCCCTTCCATTCTACAGATAGTGAAGCGTTGTGGGTTTCATCCCCACTGCAGTTTTTACCTTCTAACAGGGGTTTTCTGAGTTACCAAATCTTGTGTCATGTGTCTTTACATTTCATGAATGCTTCTATGAATGTTTTACATGCTTATTTAATTATGAATTGATGTTACATACACAAAGATAGAATAGAAGATATGAATGGTAATACAATGTATTGATCATAAAAGGATAAAGGTTAATTAATAAAAGTTTTAGAGGTACTAATTCACCCCTCCCCTCTCAGTACGCTATTCCATTATTTCCAATACTATTTTTATGAAAAGATCAAGAGATATCCATGATCTCATTCTTTTTCCCCCATTTTTTTGTATGTCTTTGGTGTAGTCTCGTGAATCAAATCTACGACTGCAAGGATCACAAATAAAAATAACAAAAAAATGTTTAACTAAAAATTTTTAAAAAAAATGTTTAGCTATTATGACATTGACCCTAGACCACCTAAGATAAAGATCTAGTTTTTACTTTAACACAATATTTTTGGTAAGTGTTCATGACCATCGATCCCATGACCACTTGGACTATGCATTACCCACAACTAATATCATGTAAAATTGAAGAGTTCATATATGTTTGACAAATTTGTTCTACCAGTATTTGGAAGGAATTGTGCTACATTACAGACCTTGTTATATTTACATAGTCAGAGTTTAATAACTAAACTATAAAATCAGCTTAAATTAAAATATAGAGAAAATAGATCACCAATTTTGTAAATTTGTGTAGAGACCAAAGAAAAATAAATGGAATAGCATCTATGTGTTAATAATAATATATTTATATTGATACATTTTCAAATAAAATTTGATTTATATCATTTATTTCTTTTCAAATTATACAAAATAAAAGTATTATTTTTCCATTACGTAGGGTTATGACAAAACAATTATCTATTTTGTGTTTCTTGCTCTGGGATATATGCATCTGTCCAACAAATATATAGATTTATATGTGATTGTTGATGAATATGTTAATTAGTCTGATGTTTTAATTAAGGATCCATTTGGTTGCCAGAATTATAGAATGTTGGAATTTTGTAATACTAGAATTAGCCCATTCAGGAAGTTTTAAATCTGGAAAATAGTTTTTGGAATATGGATGGAACCATTTGGTTCACCTAGAAGATGAGTGAGAAGATGAATTTTATGTGTTTCGTTCAGGGAATTGGAAATGGAATAAGGTTTCTTTTATTTATTTATTTATTTATTTATTTTGAATAAGGTTAATTTTTAGATTTTTATTTTTATTTTTTTAATTATTCTATACAAAATCTTAAGCAAGTTAAAACTCCAAAAAAGTTATGACATTACTATAAATTTGTCCAATGTATCTACACAAAATCATAAATAAGTTACAATCTCCAGGATTTGTGACAACAACCAGAAAATGAAAAGAGAAGTCATAGGGAAATTCCCTCTCCCTTAAAATTTTTTATGAATTTGCTCCTAACAAAGAAGACTGATTATAACACAAAGAAGGCATAGCAGAAAGATAATTTCAGCTTTTTCCATTGAAGAAATCTTGGCTCTAGCCACCTCTCGAGCCTTACACAACTTGCACTCATTTCCTTCATCGCGTATATATGTAGATGGGGCATCATCAACCTAGCTAAAGTATTTGTATCCATTATTTCCATACGATACCACATCTTTGTTAGTTCTCACTATAATGATTTTTTCTTACACTATTTTTTAAACACAAAATATATTTGCATTAACAACCTTTTTCCTATTTGGGAAACACCAAAATTGACACCTAGGATTACTTTGTGTGTGTGAGTTCTTCAAAAAGCACGGGCCAACACCACATTGACACATTGGAACATTGACCAAACTCATCAACCCTATATTGAAATAATGAATGGTATCAATAATGGTTTTCCTGACTATCATACACTGACATTCATCATTTTATCTCCATGAGATGATAATTTAAGAAGGGGCATTGACAATTAAAGCAGATTGTTTGAAGAAGCTCAAAAAGTAAGGTAGGAGCTCAATCTACTTGAAGCTTGGCCAAAAATGGTAATGAGCACTACAAGACCATTTTTGTACATTTATAGATATGCATCTAAAAGTTCTCAATTAGTAGTTTTATGTAGTAAAATCGAATGAATTTTATATTTTCAAGTAGTAGAAGCTTGCGTTTATTCAATGTCAATATGAAATTCAAGATGGACTTAGCATTGTAAAAATTTTGGAATGAAAAAAAGAGATTAAAAAATGGGGTCTGCTATTTCATAGACTTCTTTTGATTTTGTGATCATTAAAAACAAGGTCTATTGTCTCATAGACTATTTTTTATTTTCATGATTGCAGGACTGTTGTTTTATAGACCATCTTTAAAATATTCAAAAAAATTATGGTATTTTAGAGGTCATCTTTGATTCTATAAACTATTTTTGTTCTTGTGAATGTTACAAATTTCTTTCCTGCTCTGTTATGACATGTCATTATAATCAACAAGAAAGAAAAAGTAGTATTCTACTATAATATGGCAATGTCATCAATAAGTAAGAAAATTAGTATTTAGAGATATCTTTTATTCCCATATGAATGAGTTTTTTTATAGAGTTTGAACTGTATAGTATATTTTATATGTTTGATGATGCTAAAAAAAGAGGTACGTTGTTTTAGAGACTATTTTTTATTCTATAGACTATTGTTAACCTTGTGAATGTCAAAATTCTTCTAGAATATATCAATATAATGAACAAAAAACAATAGCATTACACCCATATGAATCAGGTGTTGAATAGGGTTTGATTTGTACAATATACTTTGTGTTTTCACTGATGCTTTAAAAGTGGTATGTTGTTCCATAGACTAATTTTGATTTTGTGAATATTAAAATTATTTTGTTATATTCTATTAGAATAGGTCAGTGAAATGAACAAGTAAACAAAAGAAGAAATTAGAAATATTTATTATACACATATTAATAAGATGAATTAAATTTGAATTATATAGGATAGTTTGTATGCAAATGTAATCAATCCTTTTGGAATTGTGAAGTTTTAAGATTTCCAATTGATGCATTACCTCATGCTTATATGTGTTGACATTGAATAAAATTTCCAAAATTTTGAAAGTGTAGTGACAAGATAGCATTTATTCTTTGACACCCATCAAACACTTGTTGATTGCAACTATTTCACAATCTAATATATGAGTTTCTAATGTTGTAGTAGAGGTGAAAGTGAAAGTAATATTTTTTATAAAAAAATTAGTTTTCTAGAGGCAAAATTGTTTAATTTTTCACATTTGTTTTTTATTAAGTAAAATAGGTTTTATAGGGTTCCTAAAACCCAAAAAAGAGTAATATAGAAAAAGTAAGCCCAAACAAAAAGTAACAGAGCCAAAACATGGATCAGACCACCACATGGCCAAAACAAAAACAAACTAAGCTTCTAAAAAGAAAAAAGTAGAGGGATAGAAAAAAGAACCAGCGGTCCCAATCAAGATATGTCCACCATCAGGTTGGCCACCTTGGCCTCAAGGAGCTCCATATTAGCAGCAGAATTTTTGATCTTCTGGAGATCCATCGGCATACCATTATCCTTCTTCTTCTTAGCACTCACCCTAGTTCTCTTACCAGGACCCTATTTTGTCTTCTAATCTTTTTCCACACATGTAGTGGCCACTTCTGTCCCATCCAATTTTTCTTCTAGTTTATCAATGAGAGACTTGGTGTGTTTGTTGGAGGCTTTGAGGATATTGAATCTCTCAACAATTCTTTTAAGGGTAGCCTCAAACCTTATCATCTTATCCTCCATTTTTTTGACCTTTGTACTTAGGTTCATCTGATCAATAGTGGTGATATCCACATTGGCAATGTATGTCCCTTTTACTCTATTCTTGAGATCCTCCACTTCATGGAATAACCATTTAATAGACATGTAGTTGTCTAGCATGTTTTTCCTAGAGTTATGGACAAGATCCAGCTCAAATTCCCTCAAGTTGTCACTGAGAACCACCATAGCTGGGTCAATCAGCTCCTCTAGCTTAATCCAAATGTCCTCATCTTTGTTAACTTTGGGATTAATGACTTCCCTGGTTATCCCCATTTTGGAATATTTTACATTGAAGTTATGCCATACTATTTTCCTCCCCTATTCAGATATATAGCAGCAGTAATCATTGTCCTACCCTTTCTCATTCATCTTGTTTTGGGGTTCAGAGAGTTGGGGAGAGGGAATTTCCTAGTTAGTATCATAATGCTCATCTTGGATCTTCTCCTTCTATTTATGGAAAGTGCTATGGGAATTTCTATGAGTCTGATCCTCGGGAATCTTCCAGCTAGTGCTCTCATCCTTGTTCTTACCCTTTCTGTTTTGGTACTTTACAATGGCAGTCTGCCTTCTCTTTCTTCCTTTTCTGCTAGAAATATCTTCCTCACCTTCTATGTTAATCCCTTCCTCATCTTCATTATACTCCTCCTTAGAGGATATAACCATGGTAGTTTGATTTTTGGATGGGGTAACCAATTTTTCTTTTTTAATGGTTTGAATACTGGCAATACGCTTCTTAGAGGAGGAACCCAGATTTTTCTTTTTAGTATCATAATATTCTTGACCCTAAGAGTAAAATCCCTCACTGTCTTCAGTCTCTAAAGAAATATAGTCAGAGATAGAGGCATCCATGTCCTCTTTCTGAGCGACCTCCTTCCCCATAATTTGGGCTTTAAAAAACTCATAAATAATAAGTAAAATCCCTTCATGCAAAGCAGGATTTGCAATAGCCTTATCCCTAAACCCATTGATATTTTCATTAATAGAAGCATATAGGTAAAAGGGGATAGAAACATGCATACCATGTTGAAAATTGTTCATGAGCACAAAGTGGTAGGTTTTGATCCTGTCAAACCTGGTGTCCAACGTGATATAAGAGATGATGGCCCTCAGGAAAAATATCCATAGCCTTTTGAACCCTTTAGGAAGATAGTAGATCCCAGCTTTGATAAGAGCTTTCTTCTCTTCCTCATTCCTCACAAAGTCACTTATAACAGAATCCAAGATTTTATTATCTCTATGAAATTTATTTCCCACAATGGGGATTCCAGTAATAGTGGAGATAACCTCCTCTATGACCGTAAATTTTCTTCCCTCAATCACGACAATGCCCTTGTCCCAGATTTTCATGAACAATTTAGTCACTGACAACTTCCCACCATGAAGCCTTTTATTGAAAGTGGAAATTACACCTTGTTGAAGGTAGTTCTAGACCGTGATCTATCTCCTCCATTTTTTAGTCTTTAGAGGGCTCCCTTCTGTGTCTTTCACCTCCCATAGCTAGAAAAAAGCATTGTTTCGTAGACAAGAAATTACCACTTAGCAGACACTTTCTCACCGAGTTATTCCAGATTGTTCTTCTACTTTTCCTTGAAAGATAAGCTTTGTCTTTCCAAATGGGCACCCAGTAAGTGTGTGGGTGTGACTTGTAATCATTATCTTTCCTATTTATCTTGTACTTTCCATTTATGGGAAGTCCTTGCAAAGCACAACATTAACTCTCATGATTAATGCTTATAAATCCCTCCTTTCCCTATACTCTTTCATAATCAACTAAATCCTTCAATTCATGTGGGAGGTCTCCTCCATGAAGCCAGTGAGTCTTCTTGGCACTTTTCACCGCCAAGTTGGCAAACTAGTCAGCAACCTGGTTGGCTTCCCTATACACATGGGATATGTGTACCTTATCAAAGGTGTTCAAAAGGTTGTAGGTTTCATCTATCATGTTGGAAATATTCCATGATGGTGGGTGTCACATGTCAATGAAATTAATAATGTTTCTAGAGTCACCTTCTAACCATAGTTTTTAGATCCCCAAATCATGTGCTAATTTGGTAACTTGGAGTGCCGCATTTTCTTCCACGTAGTGATTAGTTTGTGAGCCTAGTGAGAGGATGACAACAACAGTGCCCATGATAAAGAAATTTCAATTCACACCAGCACTTCCCACCTTTCCTAGGTTACCCTTGGATGCGCCATCAAAGTTGGCTTTAAACCAACCTTCTAGGGGATAGCTCTAGGTGCAGTTCTGTCTTTTATCTTTGGTATTCTTAGTATCAGCAGAGTTTTATTTTCCTACAAAAGGATTTGTATTTCCATAGGAAACATAATTTTCCAATAAATCTTGATGTATCTTCTCAAAAATTATTTTGGGAAGAGCACTATAGTCCCTGAAGATACGATTGTTGCGCTCTTTCCAAATTCCCCAACAAAGGTGAGGGAGAGCCCAGGTCCAAATTTTGTGAAAAGCAGTATTCTTGAAAGACATAGTCCAATGGGAGAAGAGGTCCTAATAGAGGAAGGAAAGCACCATTGCATCCCAAAAAGTGACAGGATGAAATTCCAGACATAACTGACATAGGAGCAACAAAGAAAAAGATGGTCCATAGATTCAGCTTGACACTTACACAAAACACACTTATTATAGATCGGGAGTCCTCTCTTTACAAGGTTATCTATAGTAAGAATACTATTTTGAAGAAAAATCCTGAAGAAGACATTAATTTTGGGAGTAAGGCCAGGGATCCAGGCTTTAGCCCAAAAAGGCTTGGCTTCCTGGTGCATTTGGAAAGAGTAGGCTGAAGCAACCATGAAAGTGTCATTTGGGGATCCTTCCCAAATCAAGGCATCCTAATTCTGGGACACAGAGATAGAATTCAAAGTAGTGGAGAGGGGGGACAAATCTATGGAAATAGATGGAAATTCCACCCAAGAATTTCCCACTTTATAGTTGCAGATAATTTTTCACATTTGTTACTAATAGATGGTTGAATATTATAATGAGCTCACCTCATATCAAAAACTATCCAAACATATGTCAAAGTATATCAAAACTAATTTTAATCGTATTTTTTTGATATTAATATTGTAGAAACAAATAAAATACAAAATAATTCATCTAATGTTCCTTAGAACATATCAAGTCTTCAAACTAAGATCTCTGCCCTATAATCACAAGCTTTGACGTATCTAGAGTCCTCCAAACTTCATTTGTATATATTTGACTCTCTCCTTTTTACTCATTCTCAAGAACCCTTTGTCTCTTTCAGGTTCAACCAAAAAAGTATCATATGCATTTAGCATAGTACCTCGATTAAGTTTAGGGGTGGTTTTTAGGGCATCATACACATTATCTAAAACATTATCTAAATGATATTGACCCAATTTGATAATTTGAGGCTTAGTGAGGCCATCATGTAACTTATATTGATGCCTTCACATATCACATCCATGGAACCATTCATTCTTTCCTTCTTCCCCTTTGGCTTCCTTGATGATGATGGCAACATTCTTTGTTTTCCGCTTGCACTAGATTGAGTGCATTAAACAAAGTCATCATCCAAATCAGAAATAGTATCAATAGGTGTAGAAAAATCCTTATCATCATCAAGATTGAGGGCCTCATCCATAGGGTTCCCTTCTTCTATCTCTTGATCTATTACATCTGTGGTACCTTCAACTATGTCATTCCCCACAATGAAGGCTAAGTCATTGTTGTATTAGAACGGTTGCCTCTTATACACTTTGGCATTTATGAATTCTTTTCTCTGCATGTTGGCATAATGAATGAATTTCCTTACTTGTCTTTTACTACTAACTTAATAAGATATATTTTACTTAAATCAAAATATTTTCAAGAGCATATTACCTTCACAAGCTCATCCCATACCCTCTCATCAACATCCATACATTGAGTAATCTCATTCCATCTAAAACCACTCATATTTCTCAACTCTTGCATAACTCTATAACCTTGCTTCCATGTTTTCAGCATGCTCATGAAGTTATCCTTTGACAGATTCAGGTTCAACTCCCTATTCATTGGGGGTCCAAGGTTCTTTTCCAAAACCCCCTTCACCTTTTTTTCCAAGTTGGACTTGCTCGTGGAGCAAGTCTAGAAACTTGTGTTCTATTTATCTTGTCCATAAAACCTTCTTCAAAGAAGAATCTATATGGCTTACTTAAATGTCTTCATCCATTCTTATCAAAAAAAAATCACACAATATTATATAGATATATGTAAATCTGTTTCTAGATTGAATACAGTATGCTAAAATATAGCTTTTAAAAATAGATGGTTGGACTCCATTCAAGATGACAAAAATGTAGTTAAAATGGTAAAATGGTACTAAATTTATAAAGTAGAACCCAAGGCAATCAAACAAATGAAATTGTAATTTCCATTCTTTTCATTGATTGTGAAAAATATTTAGGCAACTACTTTTTCAATAATGACATGTCATTCGTGTTGAAACTTGAAAAGAAATCAGACCTAGAGACAAATTTTCTTAAGTGTTGCAATGATTTTGTTTTTGGTTTATTGTACAATGTGGTATAACTTCTAAAATTATCATAGATACATGAAAAATAGATACAATCAAATTCATATATAATAATAAGGATGTGAGTATTGGTTTTAATTACAGGTTATTGAGAATTCGATATGACAATTATCAATTTACTACAAATTACAAATGTAATGTTCATGTTGTTTTTTTCAACTAAGCTCGATATATGTAGTCTTCCCACATCCTTTGCGCTATTTCATCTTGAAACTTCCCTCAATCATCTCTATCTCACTGACTCAACCCATATGTCTCAACTATTGGTACATTTTTCCTGTGACAATCATCTTTCTCTTCAATTTCTACTTCAGATGGAACTTTTTCCTCTATTGTAATTAAGTTGTATAGTATGCAACATGCTAAAAAAATCTTTGTTTGTGTCATGATTTGATAAGACATCTCATGCCTTAGGATAGGAAAACACTGCTTCAAAATCCCAAATGTACGGTCTATTACATTCCTAAGAGAGGAATGTCGATGGTTATATAACTCTTGTGGACTATTTATCGGGTTTTCTCTTACAAAAAAAATTAGGTGGTAATGTGTACACCAAAAAGGGGCAAGAAATCATGGTACATTTGGATATCTAGCATTGACTAAATAATATTTTCCTACATAAATAAAAATTATATTGTTATAACGTTGTAACATTTCTCGTAAGGTTCACTATATAATAATTTACAATATGATTTGACATACCTTCAAAAGCTCAATATATTTTCAAGAGCATATTACCTTCAAAAGCTCATCCCAGACCCTCTCATCAGCATCCATACATTGAGTAGTCTCATTCAATGCAAAATCACTCATATTTCTCAACTCTTTCATAACTCTATAACCTTTTTTCCATGTTTTCAACTTGTTCTTGAAGTTATCATTTGATAGATTCAGGCACAAATCCCTATTGAACCTCCTTTCATTAGCAATCCAAAACTCCCTTCACCTTTTCTTTCAAGCTGGACTTGCTCATGAAGCAAGTCTAGAAACTTGTGTTCCATTTATCTTATCCATAAAACCTTCTTCAAAGAAGAATCTATATGGCTTACTTGAATGTCTTCATCCATGCTTATCAAAAAATAATCACACAATATTATACAAAATATATGTAGATCTGCTTCTAGATTGAATACAGTCTGCTAAAATGTATCTTTCAAAAATAGATGGTTGGACTCCATTCAAGATGACAAAAATGCAGTTAAAATGGTACTACATTCATAAAATAGAACCCAAGGAAATCAAACATGAAAAAGTATCATTTCTATTGTCTTTCCATTGATTGTGCAAAATGTGCAGGAAACTACTTTACCAATAATGATGTGTCATTCGTGTTGAAACTTGAAAAGACGTCAAACCTCGAGACAAGTTTGGTTAAGTCATCCAATGATTTATTTTTTGGTTTATTACAATGTGGTATAACTTCTAACAATATCATAGATGTATTTAAAAATAGATATAATCAAATTCATATATAATAAGAAGGGTGTGAGTATTGGTTGTAGTTGCATGTTACCAAGAATTTGATGTGACAATTATTAATTTACTACAAATTGCAAATTTAATGTTATGTTGTTTTTTTACAACTAAGCTTGATATTTGTAGTCTTCCCACATCCTTTGTGCTATTTCATCTAAAATTTCCCTCAATCATCTCTATCTCACTGACTCAACCCATATGTCTCAAGTATTGGTGCATTTATCTCATCACGATCATCTTCCTCTTCAATTTCTAATTCAAATGGAACGTCATCCTCTATCATAATGAATTTGTGTACTATGAAACATGCTAAAATAGTGTTTGTTTGTGTCATGATTTGATAAGACATCACATGCCTGAGGATAGGAAAACACTGCTTCAAACAGGGTAATCTTTAAGAACCCCCCCCTTCCAAAAAGGTGTAAAAAACTGGCAAAATTTAGAAAACTACAGAGGAAATTATTAATTTTATTGGCAAAATTTTTTTCTTTTCAAAGAAAAAAAAATCTCATTTGGCGAATTGTATTTTTGTTTCAGAAATACCAAAATATATATTGGCAAATATAAAATAGTATTTATAGTATAAAAATATATATTGGCGAGTAAAAAATAGTATTTATAGTATTAAAATATATATTGGTTAATAAAAAATAGTATTTATAGTATAAAAAATATATATTGGTGAATAAAAAATAGTATTTATAGTATAAAAAATATATATTGGTGAATAAAAAATAGTATTTATAGTATAAAAATATATATTGGTGAATATTCCCTAAGTCTTTAGCACTTTAATAATTCCAAGTTTGAAATCCCGCAAGTCTTTTATTTAACTATTATGTGTCGAGCTAATATGTTTTAATCTAACGGTCCACTTAATGACTTAGTCCTGAGATGCTCAGAATCTATCTCATAAGTCATTAAGCGGTGATGACACGTGTTTATGGCGGGTATAGCATAAGTTGAAGCTTAAGTAAAACAACACGCAGTTTCAGTTTGATCCAACGGTCCACTTAATGACTTAGTCTCAAAATGATCGAGATCTATCTCATAAGTCATTAAGTCTAAATAACATGTGTCCCTGTGGTGACATAGGCCCTGTTGCATAAAGTTTGATGGAGATTAAAGTGCAGATGAATCTAATGGCTCACTTAATGACTTATGGTGAAGAAGCACTAGATCTATCTTCTAAGCCATTAATTCATGATGTCATGTGTCATGGAGATGACATGGATTCCACTAACATGAAGGTGACCACAGATTAAAGTCCTCACAATTTGAAAAAGATCCAACATCTGGCTTAATGACTTAAGGTAAAGATGAGGAAGATCTAGCACATAAGCGATCAAGTTTGAGTGACGTGTGTCCCTATGGGTCTGGCTGTGGTCGTAAGAAAGGAGTTAAAGGTTCAGCATTTAAAGGTTGATCTAGCGGCTGACTTAAACACTGGGTGATAAAGTGATCGAGATCTACGGTATAAGTGATTAAGTCATGTTGACACGTGGTAGTCGGCGGGCCCAGTACAACATAAGGATAAAATAAATAGGATGTAGTTTGAAAAGGATCCAACAGCTCACTTAATGACTTAAGGTAAAGATGAGGAAGATCTAGTGCATAAGCCATTAACTGGTGTTGACGCGTGGCTTATCTGATAAAGTTATATCTATAGTTAGTAAAGTCTGCGGTAAAGTAACTAGTGGTTAGGTTAGATAAAATTGGATGGCTAACTTAAAGACTGTGGTGGAGATGCATGAGATCTAATGCTTAAGTGATCAATTCATGCTAACACATGTCCAAGATGAATAGTGGTTTCTATAAAGTGATGAGAGCCACACGATAGATGGGATGTTGTTAAGATCTACGGTTCAAATTTAAAGTTTTAAGAATGGTTGAGCTGTGAAAGTTCAAACAAGATGAATTGATTATAGAGCGTACAGCCAGCTCAGATAAAATTCAATGTGAGAGATTGATTTAATTGAGAATATAATAATTACTTGAGTTCAAAGTTTCCATAACCATTGAAGTGATTGAAGCAAAACTGAAAGTTGGAGTAATCTTGCGCTTTGTGTTACAAATTGTAGAATGGGTAATTTTTTTGTTGTCCTACTTTTGAAACAGTAAAATTCATACTTGCAGTAGGGTTTCAAGTTCTGAAGAATAAATAGAGTGTTGATAAAGTTTGATACTATTACGATATGAAACCCTAAATTTAGAAATGGCCCCTAGAATTGATTTCACTAGTAAAATTGATTACAAGGACAGGATTGTGCGTGATGATCTTGTACAATAGTTGAATGGATCCACCAATGACTTTACTAAGCTCAAACAGATGGTTCATGTAAGTCCTCATTTTAGAGTGAAGGAGGGTTTATATGATATGGGAAGATGGGCTAAGGATGCCAAGGTTAGTATAAATGGTCTTAGTTTGTTCAGTATTGCTTTCAGCCAAAGGAATGCTCCTATCCCAGACTGTAACATATGGGATTTGGATGTAGGAAAATTTATAGTTCCTGGAGTGTTTATGGACACAGATTTGTTGATCATAATTTCCAAAGCTTATGATAAGGTGTCTAGGGTTTTGAGAGATACATATGGGAACATATTAATGAGTTTCATAGCTGATGAGATAAGAAAATTTTTCAAGTTGAGTGACCTTTTTTGTTCAGATGGATGACATTAATTTTTAGTATTTCAAAGAAGTGTACAAGGCTCAAAGGGATTACTTCAGAATTGAGCCTCTTAAAGAGTGTTTCAATAAGATAGGGGTTTAATTGTAGTAGGCCCTAACACACTAGAGCCCTTCAAATTAGATTATTTTAATGGAAAGGCTAGAGGGATGTATAACGCCTTGTGTCATGTTCTAGGAGAAGATGAGGAGACAACAATGCCCATTCACCTTATGCTTATGATGGTTCAGATTTTGCATCCACATTTGTCAATTTTTTTTACTTTGCTACTCACATTGCAACTAATCTAATGCATCAAGGTCTAGTAGGCATAAAATAATCTAAGATAGTTAAGTCATTTGGATGGTACTCTATGATGATGCACATGATCTTGTATAATAATGATGACTATTTTGAGCAAGAAATGGATCTTATCAAATTTCAAGATGATGAAGAGATGTCAATTCAATTATGGATTACAGATTTGTATTGGGATAGGAAAGAGGCCAATTTTATCAATTATGATAGATGTTTTGCCTCTAGGCTCATAGCGTTGTTATGCATAGAAAACCCAAGAATTCACATAGATATGTTAAGACTTTTGAGACCAATGGAGTATGTTAAAGAGTTTCAAATTGTTCACAATTGGGGTGAATTTATTCTATACCCTGTTTCAACAGTTATTGGGGTCTACAGTTTCAGAGGAACTCCAAATGTCCTCCCTTATAGGGTTCCACTCAAGATAGGAATGGCAGAAATCCTTATACAACTGGGTGGGTTACAAGAGGAAGCATTAAATGGAAAAATTAAAGGTAGCATCTTCCCTTTCATCACAAAATCACACCAGTTCATTATTAGTAAAGGAGGATGGACCCAATTTTACAAATACTTGGAGCCTTATCAGTTGGCAACATCAGTGATAAGATGTGCAGATAATGAGGGATTCATTAGTGAGATGTTCAGAAAAAGAACTAAGTGTTTATCTCTAGATTGATGGAGAAAGAGGTCAAGAAGGAAAAGTGGTTAGTATATAATAAATCATTAGACTTTGTCTACCATTTTGATAAAGCATATGATCCCTTGAAAGAATTTATGTCATAGGAAAGGAAGGTAGAATCCTTGATGAGTATGTTTGAAGAAATTATGCAAGCCTTAGACTAGAAGAAGTAAAAGGTAATGGAAATAGAGCCAGGAAAGGCCAAGGCTATTTTGAGCAGAGCTACACAGGGAAGGGTTGTTCCACTTGGGAAATATGTGGTATACCAATGGAGAAGATATAACACAATCCTTCCAAGAGTTAAAACGACCTTTGATCCAAAAGGGAAAAGGTCATTAGACTCCAGTATCCAATCATTTCCATCTCCAAAAAGGAAAAGAGTGGAAGGAAAATATCAACAACAAGATAATATTTATTCCCCTTCCCAATCTCCCCTGCACATGGATGAATAGGCCATTGATGAGAAATTAGTGCAAAAAGGAAATATATGACATATCTTTGTTACAGCTCAGGAATTGCAAGAAGGAGTGGTAGAGGCACCCAAACATGCTAAAATGGACTTAACAATAGCTGAGTTTTCTAGGAAGGAGTTGGTTCCTATCACTAAGCAAGGAAGTGATGAATTCTTGTCAGATGATCAATTTGTTAAGGCAAGAGGTTTTGTTCAATTCCTTTAGAGAATTCACATTTAATGAATTCAAAGAGAAATGTTAGAAGTCACAAAATGATCAACCTGATAGAGATAAAGATGAAATTGAAAAGGAAATAAAGTAGGAGATGGTAGCTAAGTTTGAAAAAATCACTCCTAAAGAAGGAAGAGAATTAGTAAAGAAAGAAGGAGTTCTCATTCTGCCACAGTGGGATCTTGCTAATGCTATTGTCTTTGATGCTGTTAGAAAAGAGACCAAACCAATGCAAACTAGTGGAGTGTCTACTTGTGTTAAATTTAGTGAAGACCATGCAGCACTGTTGATGTGGTCTATAAAGAAGAAAGACAATAAGAGAAATGGTGGAGAGGATCATGTCAAACATGCATGTAGCCTCATGGTTAGAAGAGTAAAAAACACCTCAGGGGTAGAAGTAGCTAGCTTTACTTTGGAATCAACAAAATTTGGCATGAAAGTAGCAGAGAAATAGGAAGAAGAAATTAGAAGCCTGAGGGAAACATATGAGATAGTCATGAAGGCCAATAATGATGAAGTGATAAAGTCTATTGAGAAGGATAAAAAGATTGCTATCCTTGAAGGTAAACAAACAACTCCATTTGTTCCTCAAAGAATGATTACATAGGATCCTCACCAGCCCTCATCATCAAGTCCAATTATAACTTATCCCCCTTCTCCCATGCCATCAAGTCCCATTACACAAGCAGACTTGGAATTTGAAATAGAAATATTAATTGTTGAAAGGACCAAGTTAGACGAATCAAAGAAGAAATGGGTTGAAGAGTTTGTGGTGTTTAAAGAAACAGAGGCATGGGTACGAAAAAGGTATGCTAATAAAATACATGCCACTCTCATGCAGTGGACTAAGGATTTAAGTCCCTCTGCCATTAATTTGCAAGGAAAGAAGTTATAAGAATAATAAATGAGTATGATACAGATAAGGAAAAGTGGTACCTGATCATGAATAGATGGAAAGGAAAGAAGGCTGAGTTGAAAATTTTCTATTCCACATCCAAGGAAGAAAATGATATTGATATTATACTAGCCAGCACTTATAAATGCTTCAAATTACTAATGGACATGGACATAAATAGAAACATCATCATTAGGAAGGTAGAGACTTTGAGGAAATAATATTCAAAGGATCGATATAGATGTTTCCTAATATTTTCAAGAAGAGTGATGAGATAAAGAGTGAAGCACTATGGCTAAGACAAATGAATGAGGCATTGGAAACTAGGACCAACAGTATTATTACTTTGGAAAGAATGCTATTGTTTGTCCAAACTGTGGAAATTGTTGGAAAAGCCATGTCATTTTTTGAATTATGGAGAGAGGAAATTGAGAAGGCAAGTATGAGTTGGAATGAGATTAACAACAGAAAAGATGAAGTCATTGGTTTCTCTTGGCCGAGTGATGAGGTGTATACCTCCTAGAAGGACAAATATAATACATTTGATCAAGGAGAAGGTGGAAATATGTAAAAGATAAAAGACAAAGATAATTATCCTATAACAACAAGATCAAGGATAACAGATTCCAGGTGGCAGCTACAGAACAACCTTAAAGCAGTTACAAGTACCCAGGCGGTCAGAGGAAAAACTATTTTGAATATCTTGTAACAAAAGTAGTTATCATTCCACCTGTTATCTTTTCTTATATATGGGTCATAGGTTTTTTCTTTTAGCTTAGTCATCCAAAGCTTGTTGCATCCTTGATTTTTAAGGATTCCAGGATGACTAAGGAAAACTATATATTGAAAGTTAAAAGACTTTTATAGGATGCTGAATTTACAACTACAAAGCAGACTTGATATTTTGTTTAGTTTTTCAAGCTTTGGTCTATTTGAATGTATTGAAGCAAAAGGATATTAATAAAATATAGTGGAATCTCCTATTTCATATCTATGGTGTCTTTTTGTACTTTTGTTCATGCCCTTGTATGTTTAGTTTATGTATAGTCAGAAAATGGAAGCACTTCCATTGTAGACTAGTTTAGCCTTCTGAGTAAGTGGTTTTTGGGTTATGTCAAGCACCTTGAATGGGTTCCTAATTTAGACCTGGCTTTCCCCCTGTTCTGCCCCAATTCTTCACCTCTCTCTAGCCAGTTTCTGGCATTCTGGACTACATATTTGAGATCTTTGACCTTAGGGTCAAGGTCGACCTTTTAGGTCTATGTCAACCTTGACCTTGACCTAGGTCAAGGTCGACCTCAACCTTGACCCAGGGTCCATAATTTAGGGTCCCATAGTTTCCAGATGTCGGTCTTTGAAAAAGTTAAATCCCACTTCCGGGTCGGTTGTTTCGGGTTTTGAAGCAATGATTCCTAAATTATATTTAATATAGGTCCTTTCCTATGGGTAAAGGCTTTAATGGGAATTTAATTTTCCTATGTTATCCTCCTTATAAGATTGTGCCCTAATTTCATATAAAAGGAAGCCTTTCTCCCTCATTTTCTCTAAGTTTTTCTAAGCACAAAAGACTCTCTGAGCACAAGCAATCAAGAAAGAAGCTCTTCTAAGTCCTTTATCCAATCATAAGTGAGGAACATTATCAATTGAAGTTCAAGAAAGCTAAGGAGAAATATTTGAAGCAAGCATCTATCCATCATTCATCAAAGAGATCCATGGGAGGCCATTTAAGGATTCAAGCTACATAGTGCCCTTTCGGTGATCTCTCCATCCACCTTCTTCCAATCCTCTTCCTACTCAAGAAACCATTCAAGATTTGGTGTTGGAGATCTACAAGAAATTGATTGAAGACATCCTACATTCTAAATTCTAGATCCATTTGTGCATACATACTTGTAGATTCAAGGATTCGAATCATCCACAAGGACTTTTACACGCAAGGTAAATTTATGCATTTACTTTGTTTACTTCTACAATTTCAATTATATATTTGAGGTTAATTCCAAAATTGGGGTTTGACCAAGGAAAATCCATCCCCCCCCAAAAAAAATCTCTTTTTCCTACAGGTACAGGTGTGGGACTGTGGATTTGAACTCGGATCTGGATACCCTTTTCAGCGAACTATCAGGATCCACGAACAGATTTTCTGTCGAACCTATGCAAGTCAGGGTCGAGATTATTGGGTCAGGGGTGACATTTGTGGGTCAAGGTCAACCTTTTTCATAAGATGGTGTCAGATCAGAAAAATATTTCTAGGTTTTGTTTGTCTCTATGTTCTGGTTCCGGAGCATACTTCATATTTTCCAGAAATAGAGTACAGACCTCAAAAAACAACATTCTTCAGATCTGTGATTCTTTAAGGTTGGTACTTCCTCTCATCCTTTTCAATTACTATTATATATCATATCTCCTTAATCATAAAACATAATTTAATATCTTCTTCCCCACTCTCATTTCCAAATGGTTGATTTATTTGTGTATTGATCCTTCTTTTGGGTTAATCAACTTGGATCTTTCATTTGTGCATTTGGGGATAAAAGAGGAATATCTTATCTTCCTTCCCCTAGATGATTAATCAAATTACAATTTACATACATAAAAATAAAAAAATTAAATGTAAAGGTTAAGGAAATACAACACACATATAATCAATTTTCTTCCTTTAGAGTTTGTAAGGCATCTTAAACATACTAGTTATAAAGTAACTGGGCAATTACTTGTGAGTTTCCTTCAAGGAGGGAGTCACTCTTGTGAGTAATTCCAGAGGGCTAGGTATTAGTATGAAAATTTGATACATGGATGTGAGAATGAGAAGATAGTTTGTAAGGAACTCTGTATGTGATTTTATTTGTGTTCTTATTAATTGATTTTCTATGGATTTACATCTCATTGGACTCCTTACCCAAGATTAGGCACTAAGTTCTGTTAAATAGTTCTCATCATCAATCATAAATCAAATTAATCTTTACATTTCTGTTACTGAGAATATTCATGTTTGATTGTATTCAAAAGGTACAATTCATTTTACTGATTCCTTGAAGAGTGTATCATAAGGTTAGCCTTCCTAATTCCAAGAACTTTAAAAAGAAGAAGGATGAAAATCGTTGTTTCACTGTCGTCTACCATTATCATGATTATATTTGTCTTGTTAAGTCCTGTATCAAGTTGATTAGAGCCATATATAATGTGTTTGATTAGTTGATGTAGTCAATGATAATTGGAGAATCATTGTAAACCCCAATCCATTGATAAGTTTACTATTAGGCAGTAACTTGTATAAGGTGCACTCACCCAGGTCTATGGAGATTGAACTGTAGAAGGATTATATCCTTGTTAATTAGCTTTTTCCCTATATAAATCTGGAATTGGGAGTCTAAGAGTCAAGCTTGATAATCTATACAGTTATTCAACAAGAAAAAATGCTAACAGGGTTGATGCTAACAGTTACGAAGATACGTAATGGTCAAGTTGACGACATGCGTGACTTTGACTGTTATGTTGGTAGTTTGGAGTTGAAGACCACAAAGATACACAAAGAACAGGTTGACAATGTGCGTGATTTCATAATTTATGACCGCAGGTAGGATATGGGGGTTCTGAGGCCACGTTGGCAGTCTGCGTAACTTCCCTATGAATAGTGACATTGAACATTGAAGTACAAACTATAATTAATGAGACTTATCGACGTCGAGGTTTTGATTAGACATTAAAAAGGATAATTTGTATGAGATATGATCTGTGATTTGTAAATATTCATTGTTTTTCTTTTTGGAATAAGTCATCTTATGTGAAACATTCCTTCAAAATTTGATGCAGTTGCCAAGTTGTCAGTTCAAAATTTAAAATCGTAGCTAGGATATGGTGGTTCTGAGGACACACTGGCAGTCTATGTAACTTGAGTAGTACATAATCTAGGCCAATATTTTTATTAGACATTAAAAAGGATAATTTTCCAGGATATGAGCTGTGATTCATCAAAATTCATTATTTTTCTTTTCGACTTGGGAGCCAAGTTATGCAAGATACAAATGTCTGCAATTTTTGTTTATCGATACTCATTAATTTCCTTTTCCAAGGAAAGCCAACTTAAGTGAAACATTCCTTCAAAATTTATTGCGGCTGGAAAGTTGGTGATTATTTTCTTTATATACTCCTCGGTAATGAAATTGTAGAACATAGGGCACTTTCTAAATTTATAAATTTGGAATCTTGGATGACAGAATGGGTTTTCCAGAAGCTGAGCGATCATCAAATGAGAACCTAGAACCTGATATCCAACCAAATTTGGATATGGAGGAGGAGATTTAGCAGGATTTCCTCAGTCATCTTATGTCTGTAGCATGGGATCATGCTACTAGTTATGTCAGATACCAAAGTGACATGTTCAAACTCGAAGTAGAACATGACAAGGGAGAGATGTGCGCCATTTTTGATGATCATGGCTTCGACCGGGAGGGGTTCCAGGAAGAGATGATCCATTTATCTTCTGGTCTGCGCTTTGAATGATATTTTTTCCTTTGTGGATAGTATTATTATATTATAATTTATACAATAACATATTAACAAATTACTATTATTTTATTAGTATTAGGATATATAGGAGTCGACTATCAAACTGTCAGAATAGGCTTTTGTAATTTCCTCTGAAAGTTTAATGGATCTTAGGAAACATTTTGTTACTTGTAATTTTTAAATACTAAATTTGAATGTACTTTTCATTTTGGTTTGGAAATAATTGGAAGCTTTTCACTTCTCCTTTTGGGGAAACCACAATTGTTTAGAACTTCAGTCACTAAGTGAATCTCAATTAGTGATTTAATTACCAATATTATGTATACCTAATATCAGTTTTTGAATTTAATAGTAATATTGTATACATATGAGAACTAGAAGACTAATAGTGTTACAATTTTTTAGTTTTACACGTTATTTGCTAATACTTCAAATTTCAATACTTATACAGTTCAGTAACATGTTACGTGAATCATGAAATTGAACAATATTTTTATAAATTGAAAAATATGTAAATTGTAATTATTAATTAACTTGAACTTTGAAGTATCTATGAGTGTGAACTCTGATTCTGTATAAAATTATAAATACATATTAACTGGTTCAAATGCTAAATCACTATTCACTTCACTGACTGAATGAGAATTTTGATGCTTGTAAAATCTAAATCCCACATGGCACATAGAAATTTGGAACCCACTCCAAGCTCTGAAGTTATGCTTGGCTATTTCATAACTTCTCAACGGTTAATTTATTATGATGGTGATGTGTTCCAAAGTTACACCTGGTTGTTTCGTAACTTCTCAATGATTATGTTTTTATGATGGTGATGGGTTATGAAGTTATGCTTGGTTGTTTCGTAACTTCTAAATGGTTGAATTTTTATGATGGTTAGGGGTTCTGAAGTCCTAACTAACTCCGTGCGTAACTTCGTAAGGTGTTGAAAAGTGAGAGTAAGTTGCATGCCACATGGAAAGTTCCAAAGAATGAAATGTTTGCAGAGCTTCATTAGGGTTTCTTGGTCGTTTGTGATCATGGTTTTTGGTATCAATTTAGCAAAGTTGAGATAGGGACCTAGGGTTAGATGTACAGTTAGCATAACTTCAACAACATGCCAATTATTTTCTCTCAGACTGGAAGTGACAATTGACAGTGACACTTTTTTTAAAAAGGTAATTACTAATTTCATGTGTGTGTCCTTGATGAGATTTTAATTTTTAATAGAGTAGGTGGCATGGTGGATAGTTATGAGTTGCTTATTAGTTATTAAATATAGTTCACACTTCATAGAGAATCCATAATTTTCAGAGTCGAAGAGAAACAAAGAGTTGAAACCTTTAAGTGTAGAAAAGGAGCTTACTGCTTAGAGTTTAGTATACATAAAGAATGGAAGAACAAGGATCTCTTGATGTTGTTGTAGAACTAGGAAAGAGTTTGCCTTCAAGAACAAAGAGGCCAAACATATACGCTAAAGAATGGATGAAACTATTGCTTGGATCCTCAAATTTGCAATTAGCTAACACTTATGAATGGAGGGACCCTTATACATTATGCAGGGATATTGTCTACCCAAACACAACTGGGTATGAGCTCTTCATGTATTTATATAATAATAGATTGAGAGGACCTCCTATTTCAAACCCATTGGGCAGGAACTTGATAAATTTGATAGTACATGAGGTATTTTTGGATGTAGACCTCATGAAAGTGCTAATTGAAGCATACAATATAGTAACACAAGCTTTCCACAAGTAGGATAGGTCTATACTCTGCATGTTAGACAGAGAAACTTTTATTCAATTTTTTGACCTTTAGGGACCTATGAGTGTGGATATTGACCTAGCAAAAGATGGGGCCGTGTTTCATAGACATAAAATTTACTACACTGGAACAGTTATGAGGAAGCATATTCCTAGACAAATTAAAGAGGCATTGTTGTTGCGAAAGAAGGTTGCAGATTCATTTGATATTGAGCTTTTTTTCCCCTATTTCCAAAATACCATCTATGGTCTAAGAAAAGTTATTGGAATAGATGGAGGTTTGATAGTGACTCCTAATATTTATGTCATGGCTACAGATGTTTAGGACCTGTACACCAACAAGGAGTTTGATTATGTGGGGCACATAATAAATGAAATGCACACTAAGTTGATGATGGCAAAGACTGATTTTAAAAGCTTCAAGTTCAATCATTGCTTCATGCCGATGCACCTGATCCTCTATTTCAATATTGGATACATCAACCCAGAGTTCATCAATGAGACCGAGACTGTAGGAGGAACTGTTTAGCTTCAGCTCTAGACCAGGTTATGGGATATAAGTCACCATTTCTCTAATTCCATTTCTTTTTATAGTGATTTTGTGGATCCAATAATGAACATGTTAGGTATTGTGAGGAATATATTTCCTTTACTAGTTAGAAAATTGCTTAAACCCCTATCATTTAAAATTGACAATGAAATTAATCACAATTGGGGTGATATGTTTTTTTAAAGAATTTTTCTGTTATAAGAGTGTATGCTTTCCCTCAACCTCAACACATACTACCAAAATATGTCCCAGAAATATTAGAGATAGTAGCATTCATGTGGAAACTTATCATGATGGAAAGAGAACACTTACATCCTAAAAGACATAAGGGAACCTTTCTGGTAAGGAGGTTTTAAATAGGGGATTTCTCTATAGGTAAAGATGTTATGGAAAAAATCCATGAATTCTTGAGACAATTTAGATTTCCCTATGCTAAAGAAAGGATGCATGACCCTGAAGACTTCATTAGAGGAGCATTGAGAGAAATAAGGAATCACAATTTGGCTCAAAATCAGCCTATGGTAGGTGAGGATGTTATTAGAAATGTGCTCAATGAAGATATCTATGAAGAGAGAACCCTTAAATGGAAAAATATTGTAAGGGTAGAGGAATAATTAAAAAAGGCAGACCCTACCCTCCCCAGTTTCTTCCCTAATCTCAAATACATTTTGAGAATTGACATGTGTATAGAGAATTAAGAAGATATTATGTCTAAATTGCCAAACATCCCTGAGAATAAGGAGGAGGATAGAATAAACCCTATAGAATTTGAACCTGATGTGGTTTTTATGGTAGAAATAGAACAAGATGAGCCATCCACATCTAAGAAGGGGCCATCAAAGAAACAAAAGTTGATGAATGTACCACAAAAGTCAAGGAAAAAGGCACTACAAATCATGTCAGGTAATTGCAATTACTTTGCTGACTTAAGACAAAAAAAAATTGACATCACATGAAGAAGAGGGAGAAAAGGCCCTAGATGAGTTAGAATTGGCTACAACTAGATTGGGTGATAGGGTCATCCAAGCTAAAGAGTTTAAAGATGATGATGAATTCATCAAGTCTGATGAGTTTAAAAGTTTTCTCTTTAGAGTTAATAAGAATGAATTAACAATGTCTTTGAAACTAGGGGAATCACAAGAAAAGACTATTGAAATGATTGAAAAATTACAGGCCTATGATCCCAATAGTGAAACATTAACTATGGAGGAGGCAAGAGATCTTGTGAAGAGAAGTGGCATGTTGTTGATCCTTGGATGGGACTTGGAGTCCTCATTCTTAATTGACCAAATCAAGAGGTAAGATAAAGTTGTAGCTTATGAAGCTTTTGTCCCTGATGGACTACAGAGGGGTTCTAGATTTAATATGGATAGTAAGACACTAGAAATATGGTGTGTGGCCCTAGAATCTAATAAGCCTAGATTGGTTGACATCCAAGACACAACACAGGGTAGCCAATTAATATGGAGGTTGTAGGGCACTACAAGATAAGAGATAGAAAATATCCTACATAATGCATCCTCCATGAATAAGGCATAGGTTGAGGACTTAGAGAATAGGCTAGCAAGGACATTCAGAGATTATGTGTCAACTAGGAAAAATTTTGAAGAGGAACTGAAGAAGAATTTTTTCCTGGATAAGAATGTGAAGGAGCTAAAATATTAAATAAATAGTCTAAAAAATCAATCTAGGGCATTTACAGAGGTCTATGATGTTAGGGTCCAAACTAAGTATGAGGGGGGCTTAGCTCTAGAGGTTGCAATAGAAAACATAATAATGGATGTTAATTAGCCTGTTGATACTGGAATTGCTGAAAAGGAGATGTTGAAGAAGGTCCTATTGCACAGAGTAAATGTTTTAAAAGATAAGTCTCAAATCATTCATAGCACATTCATTTCTTTTCAGGGGGTAGAATAAAAAAATTATAATGCCTTGGTTGTACTAGCCCCATTATTTAATACTTGGGGCCCATCCTTGCAATTCTTTGAGAGGTTAATTTTACTAATGGGAAAAAAATAGAGTTACCTGAAAAAATAAGTGATGTTAAGGAAATGGTGTTATTAGTAAAGGATTGTATGCATTTTTCACTGGCAAGTTAAAAAAACATTCAGGCAAAGCTAAAGTTTTTTGCTGAAGAATCTAAAAGATATATCCCTTCTATTGTGGACACAAAGGGACAGTTAAAGGATTGGCAGGAGTGGGTTGATTTTTTCAACCAAATTTTGGATGCTAGCAAGGTGGCTTCTTATTTTGTTGGTGATGCTGACATTTCAACTTTTTTGGAAGTTTTGGATGAATTGTAAAAGCAAGAGATTGACATGAATAAGTTTTTTGCTGAATATTTAGCCATAATGGATGCCAAGTGGAACAAATTCCTTGAAGACTTGGATATAGTTAGAGTGATAACTTGGTCATCAAAGAGGGAAAATGTAGTGTGGGAAAACATTGGAGAGATTCAAGCCTCTTAGCCTTGTCACATTGACATGGATGATAGAAGTAGTTGAGAGAGTTCTAGTATTAGATGAAGAGCCAATAGAGGGAGGTCAATTAATTCAAATAGGGTATCTTATCTTTGTGGTTCACCTGCTATGGATACACCTTTGGTGCAAACCAAGACTGATTCTGAGGAATTCAGGCTGCTAGATGTCGCTCTTATAACTATTTCCAAGCTTGTTTACCAATGTTAGTTTTTATTTTCTGGTAGAAGTCTCTGGTACTATGATCATTAATCATTGACATTGATGTATAAATTTCAAGGAAGTTAATACAATTATACAAGGATATTTTGTAATTTTATGATAGAAGTCTCTGGTACTATGATCATTGATCATTAAATTTGATGTATAAATTTTGAGGAAGTTAATACAAGGATATTTTGTAATTTTGTGATAGAAGTCTCTGGTACTATGATCATTGAATCTTGATCATTGATGTATAAATTTCAAGGAATTTAATACAAGGATATTTTGTAATTTTTTGTGCCTGTGTAATTTTGTAAAGAGCTCAAGATCGTAGTTGCAATTTTGTTTAAAATTGAATGTAATAATGTATAATGTCATATTATTATATTAATATTTTCTTTTAGGAAATTAGGAATTTAGGAATTATTAAATCAAGAAAATTCTTTTGCTTCAAGGAATTAAGGAATTAAGTAATTTCTTAGTATTAGGAAACTAGGATTCTGAACTTCTGAGGGACTCCCGACTAACGGCGTGCGTAACTTTGGAATTAAAATGACAGTTAGTTAAAAGTGTTTAAGTGATAGTGTGTAACAGTGTTGAAAGTGACAGTTAGTTTCATGCCACATGGAAAGAACTAAGGAATGGACTGTGACATGTGTCAACGGTCAGATTAATATTTGTCACTTTGTCAAGAATAGTTCTAAACCTATGATAGTAATGATCAAGTGGTAACAGAGCTTCATGAGGGTTTTTGGTTGTTAGTGTTGGCGGATACGAAATTGCGATGAATCATTTGGCAGATTGGTGTAACTTCAGAAAGGTTAATCAGTTACAAGATTAAATAGTTTAGAGGTTAGGAAAGGCTTTGTGTGGGACTTCACAAGGTTATATGATAGTGGAGATGTTAAGAAGACCGTCACCGTAACTTCAGAAAGGTTCCAAAGGCCTCTAATTTATATGTAGCGAAGTTGAGACAGGGTTAGAGGAACTGTTTGCATAACTTCAAAACCAGGCTAGCTTAAGCTTTGAATCTTGATTCTTGATTCTTGAAATAACATATTAACATGGTTCTATGACTCTGAGGTATTGAGGGATGAGGTGTTTACACTTTACACTGAGGAAAAAGAAAATTAATAATTATATGATTATAGTATATACTTCCAATTTCATGAACATTCTACGTTAAAAAAATATGAATTCCAAGTACAAATTACAATAATCAAAATTCAAATTTTAAAAATCTAAATTCAAATTACAAAAATCATGAGCAATACTTATTACTTGTAATATGAGTCAAATTGTCAATATTCAAGTCCAACAAGTACAGTAATAACTAAAAGGTAATAGATATGCAGTGTATAAATACCTATTAACCTAAATTTGAATGCTAATTGCTAATTCTAAATCACTTCACTCACTCAGTGGGAAGTCTGCAGCTTCTAGATCCCACATGGAATCCAGCTTCTGAAATTGACTAGTAGCAAGAGCTTCTTCTTCTTCATTCTGATTTGGGTATCCAAAATCAAAAAATTCTTCATCTTCATTCCGAGTCTAGGACCAAGATCCATCTTTTGTCTTAGAACTAGCAGTAGCACCAATAACACCAGGTTTTGAAGTGTTCAAAAGCCCTCGTCTTTCACACGCGAAATTCCAAATTGCCAATGCCCTATCATAAGGAAAGTCTCTAACATTGTACTGAGTTACAAACAACCTCAAGCAAGTTTCCAAATTTATATCTAGTTTGTTTTTTATCTTTGATTTCAAAAACCCTAATGTAGTGAAAACTCTTTCATCTTCCACCGACCCCAATATCATTGTTTGACATAAATCAGCAAGTTTGAAATATTCTGATATTGAATCACACAATACTTCACTCTTCTCTATCCTTTTCCAAATCTTGGTTATTGCACCAGGTTCAAATAGATTCTTCAAGTTTTTTATCTGTAATTTCATACATGATGCAAATTGTCTACATTTTTTTTTAAGATTATCTGAATCTAAAATCCATTCAATTGGTTGTCCATTGGAATCTGCATGTTTTAAAAACTCTCTAATCAATTCATCAATATTTGTATGAAATATATTTTCATTAGTTTGTTTTTCTCCAAATTTTTTCCAAAAATGAGGAAACATACAACCCATGGCTTCAATAATTTCTTCTCGAGGGAATCTTTCACGAATCTCACTTGAAAGTTGGTAGGAAATTGACTTCAAATTATCACTGACATATTTAACAATACTGTCAAAATCATCCCTTTTAATTGGAAGTAGTCTGCCTCACTTGCCCATCTTAGATTGGTGCATTGGTATTTCATATCCTTTCACAAACACACATAAATCATTTTTTGCATTAAATTGTAAAAACTTCTTAGCATGATTCAAATATGTAATTGTCTGCCACTTGAAAAAATTTAAGCTTTGAATTGTTTTCATATCTGAGTATAGACAATCTAGGGCAATGCATGTCATTCTACATAAACTGCTATACTCATGGATATACATAGTTCTTTCTTGGGATTTCTTAACAAGTTTGTTCGTTAAATCCAACATAGGGAGAAGACTAGCTAAAGTTAACAGAGTCTCTATATCACTTATCTTATGTAATAAATTAGTAGATTTTTCTATTGTAAGGCATTGCTCATATATTAGTCTAATCAAGGATTGATATTCTATTAGAAATATTTCTACTGGTCCATGCAAAGAGATCCATCTGGTCTCAACATCCTTGAGAAGCTTGTTTCCTGGTGTTACTCCCTCTGAAACAATCTTAAATTCTGCAAAACATTTAGGAATTCTGCAGAAGTAAGAGTATAGCTCATGAACTAGATCTTCAAATTTTGATACTGTAGGAAAAATGCTTACAATTTTATATGCTAAATTCATTCGATGGGCCACTCAATGTATGCCAAGCATGTAAGGTGCAATACTAGTTTGTAATTTTGCACAAAGGCCATTCCTTTGGCCTTGCATTACTGCAGCTTCATCAGCTCCAACACACACTAACTTCTTGCCAATTTTCAAATCATCCATACTAGCAACTTCATTCAAAGCATTCTTCACTTCAAAATATAAGTTTTATGTTGTTGAATTGCCCCTCATTTTATGAAAACACAGTAGATGAGCTTGGGAAACATGTTCTTTTATTGTATACACATGCATAGAGAACCAAGCATTTTTATCTACTGCAGTAACTTCATCTATGGATAATGAAATGAATCTAGACTATTTTACTTTCTCCTATAAATTTTGCTTGTCCACCTTAAAAAGACAGTTTTCCATTTCCAACATTTGTTGACCAATGTGACATAGGATAATGAGGAAATCTCAAAAAGGATAATAAATTACCATATTCTAAGAAGTCTCTCATAGGACACCCTCTAGACATAATATGAAAAATAACACTCATCTGAACGGTCTTTTCCAAGTTTGCTTTATTGGCTGCATGTTTAAACCCAACCTTGATTGGATTTTCACTACTAGCAATTGTTGCCATTCTCTTTTTATGCTCTTCATGTTATATGGAATACTTAACATGAAGACATTCTTTCTTTTATTTTCATCTCACTACTGATATTTCTTGTCTGTCTATGATTTTTTTTTCATAAAGCTTGCCAATATGCTTTTCTATAGTGTCAAGCTTTAGCTGCAACTTCTTCTCTCCTTTATTTTTCCAGGTACAAATCTTACACCTGCATTCTATTTTCTGTTCATCATTGTTTAGGACTGGTTCAATGAACTAGTACTTTTCTACCCAATCAACCTTAAAATTTCTTTTCATTTCCCACGCCTACCCCATTTTTACTTCCCTTTTTCTTTTATTCCTACCAACATCATTATTATCTTCACTACTAGCATTTTCATCCAACTGGTTATGTGTATCACTTATAAAATCTTCTGTCATGCCAACATTGTTATCCTCATTTGATGCATTTTGATTTTCATTTAACTCAATGACAATCCTAGCTTGTGGTAGTGGTACTGGTGAGCTACTGTGAATGGCTTTTGCACTTGCAATTACATAAGTTGGTGGAGCAGAAATATTGCCAACTCCAAATAAATCCTTTATAGTAGTATCTTTAAGTTTTGGTCACTTTTATGGCCTCCCAGACCCTTCACTTCCCTAAGGAATTTTACCCTTCCCTTCACTGCCCTGATGATCAAGAGTCTTACCCTTGTCTAGCTTTAAAATCCCTTCACTTCCCTGAGCATAGTGAGAAGTCTGTGTCTCAAGTTCAACCTCCCCTAACATCTCAATCCCTTCAATAGCAGGATAGTCACCCTTATCCGACATCTTGACCTCTCACTAGTCACTAGGAAATTAATAGCAATACTGTGAAATGTGAACAAATAATTGCTTACCTTGGTCTAGTTTCTTCTAAATTTTGATTCTCTGAAATGTTGAATCCTATGTTTACTGTTGCAAGATTGCTATTTGTAAATATAGCCCTCCAAAATTTTGTAACAAGACACAAAAACTAAAAGACTAACAAATCTCATATTAATTTATATCAATCCATGATTCAAATTTCCATTTTTTTAAATTCTTAGGTTTTTGGCAAAAATGTACCAACCTGAATGTAGGAATTAACAAACAGTTGGTGAAATAGGTCATGGTCAATATAACAATTAATTAACGATTGGAAAAATAGGTCGTGGTCAATATAACAATTAATTAATGGTTGGCGAAATAGGTCATGGTCTATATAACAATTAATTAACAGGTGGTGAAATAGATCATGGTTAAGATTACAATATAAACCATTTGGCTATTTTAGATTTTATATGCAATTCATAATTAATACCCTTGGCAAATAAGAGACCATTAAAAGAACCATGTCAGCTTGGTTAAAGGTGAATATATTGGTCAAAATCGTCAAACGGAAAATCTTATTGGCGATTCCAATGCATATTTAACCATTACCGTGTCAAGATTGGGGCCACCGTATACCGTGCGTGATTTGCTAACTCCGCCAAAAGTATTTCCTAGAATTTGCCAAAAGGTGAATATTTGCCACTAAAAATTACGCTGGCTTCAAAATCCCAAATATATGATCTATTGCATTCCTAAGCAAGGAGTGTCGATGGTTATATTACTCTTGTGGAACCTGTATCAGTTTTCTCTTGAAAAATCTTTTCTGTGGTAAGGTGTACACCAAAAAGGGGTAATAAATATTGGTACATTTAGATAAACAACATTGACTAAATAATATTTTCCTACATAAAAAAAGTATATTGTTATAAAGTTGTAACATTTCTCACAAGCTTCACTATATAATCATTTACTATATGATTTGACATACCTGGGTGAACTACTAGTGGATCTAATCTTGAGAGAGATAAATAAATAATATGACTATTGGTAGTAGACCCTTCCCAACCAACAATAATTGAACCTATAATCAAACAAACACACACTCATAAAATTAACTGACAGGTTGGCTTTAATATCAAGATATTTAGCTTGTATGTCCACATTGATAGTAACTAGTATATGGGATCCATCAATTGCTCCAATACAATCCTAAAGTAATCAAATTTATAATCAAATACATAGTAATATGATTAAGACTCAAGCAAACAAATATGTGCCACTAGGAGATGTACCTTGAAGTACAGATCAAAATGGTCCTTCCCAATGATTTTTGGGGGAGTGTTTGGAGTAGGGCGTAAAAATGTAATCGACGTGGAGCGTTAAGATAGCTATTAAGACCTTGTGGAAGTATCAGCTTACTATCTCTCCCGACTGACCAAAGTTATGGGAAATCTTATAATTCCTCAAACTGTGGCCAAGGGTATGGAAGAACATCACTAGTTTTTCTTTGAATGTTATGTGTGTTGTATCTTCAATGCTTCCTTTTCACCTTAGAATATTTTCTAGATGAAATAAGGATTCTCTACTCATGCGAATTTGGTCAAGACAATCCATCTCATTGGAATGGATAATAGAGTTATAAAAAGGAATTTGATCTCTTTTGCGCTTATGCCTCTCTCTTCTATCTTCATGTGCAGATGTTGCTATGGATACTACAAGGGTGGAAAAAACAATTGCAAGAACACGAATAACTTTGGTCTTCCCAAGAATGACTCCTTGAACATTTATATCATTAATAAGATCCATCAAATGACCTAAAACCATGTCAGAGACAAAGATTTCAGAGACAAACTCCATTGTTATTCATATTATTTCATCACCAAAATATAAAAATAGAATAGCAACACCAAGAGACAAATATATTCATCCCTCTATGTGATATAAAGAACATAATAGGAAAAACATAAGATTCTACAGTCAGATCAGTATCTCATAAAACAAAACACTAAAGTAACCCACTTTACCCACTACAAAACTTACAATAAGCGTGATATCTATGGAAAACAACATCCTATCAGGCTCATCTTCACAATAATAAATTATTCAAACTGATGCCTAACATATTCTCTCACTATAAAAATGAATGGTAGGAGCAGGAGCAAGAGCAGGAGCAGCAAGATGTTTGGGGCATGAGTTCTCATGGTAGGAATCCATAAGACAACAGGTTGCCTGCAGATTTCAGTCTACAGATCCTAAAAAAATGTATCATAGGCAATCTTCATGTTTTTATAGAGACTTTGCCTAGATTTTTAGTGGTTCTCTGATTGTTCAACCTGCCCTTTCTGCATATAGAGACTATGGATTTTAGAGATGCCCATTAGTGGAGAAAGACACCTTGACTTACCAAAAAGTACAATCAAATTTGTGATCTATATACTGGGGGAAAGCAGTGGTACAGCCAACCAAACCCATTTTTTTTAACCCTCTCTTCCATGTACACATCTTTCTAACCCTATAATATAGCTAGCAACTAGCAGGGTTCCGTTTGAAGTTATGTAACAAATTAGGGAAAAAGAAACACCATTCAATTACCATTCCATGCCCAAGATGCCCTAGATGGGAATTAGCTCGTATGAGGTAGGAGAGACATCTAGATTTGGCAAAAATGGAAAGCTTATTTCCACGCAAGATGTGCCTAAGTTTGAAACTGGCCCTTAGCGGAAAAATAATAATTTCAAAAAATCTAACTAGCTACTTGACCAACATCCCCAGGGTGGGCACATACCCCTTAGTGTAGGGAAATAAAATAATAATGGTAATCATGGGTGCCACCTCCCACAAAAACAACCCATCTTTGATATTTGTGAGGACACCCCTCCTGGCTCATTGAATCAAGACACTCTGGTTGCAAACCCTAAAGTCTTGAGTTTAACTAAGATCTCTAATAAGGTGAAAGGTGTTGCTATGAATAATAACAATGTTGGTGCAGTGGTGAATATTGCAGTCCATTCTACCTTCACATCTTCAATACAAGATTTCAGACCTAGAAGTGAAGGGCCACTTTTGCCTAACGCACCTAGAACCCCCTTCAAACAAAAGAAATTTGTCCAAGTTTGGAAAAAGAAGCACAATACTTCTATTGATCCTCAAGAATCCCCCAAGCTAAATAATGATCAACCATTCATTACTCTTTCGCTGGACTTGTAGTAGTATCAAATTGGTCTTCTCCTCCATACTGCAATCATAGGTAAGTTTAGTTGCCTCACCTTATTATTTTCTCACATTAAGGATTGGGCGTTTGCATCTTGGGTGGGTCTTAAAGATATTTTTTATTAGGATCAAGTTTTGAAACACTTTGTTACCATATTTCACTCTAAAGAGGAAAGAGATGTCATTCACAAGCAGAAAGGATGGTTTTGTCAAGGTTCTATTTTATTTACCATGATCTGGGCTCCAAATTTTAAACCAGATCCGCAGGGTGTTCACTTTTTTCCTTATTGGATTTCTTTTCCCTTAATGCCGCTGGAATACTGAGATCTGGATATTATAAAAATATTGGGAAATAAACTAGGGATATTTCTTAGACGTGACCTTATTCTGTTTGAATTCCCCCACCTCAATGTTAGAGTGTGTCTCTTCCTAGATATGCACAAAAAACTCCCTAGAGACCTCACTATCAATTCCAAATGGGGGTCTTGGGTTCAAACAATCACTATTCAGGATGAGGCTACTATTCTTAAATTTCAAAATAAGCTAGGTAACTTTAATACACAATGTCAAGCTAGTAAGCATGGAGAAACAGTGGTATGCACGAATCATAATTGAGACCCTGCACAATGTGTTTCTATGGATTGACCGAGATCATCTTCTATAGTTAATGAGATTTTGGTGCCAGAGACATTTATTCAAGATTAAAAGTGATTGGTCAAGAATCAAGAATTGTCTGTTAAGGTTTCATCCTTCTTACGTATGGTCATGTATTATCTACAGTGGGTATCTCTTTGGTCATTTCCACATCCTTGGGAGCCAATAGTCATTTTTATTGAAAATTCACATCCACACCCAGTTGGCTCTACCCTTGCCCCTATTTTCCTTAACACGCTGAATCTGGACACATCATTCCCCTCTCATAACTTGCAAGACAAATCTAGTAGAGACTCTGAGTCAAATTCCAAGTCTCGGTGAATGATAGACCAAATCATTTTAGATTTAGCTTCTAAAATGGTCTATGAAGTTGTAGAAGAGGAAGGAGCAAGTTTGGAAGAAATTGATGCAATCAAGAAACTTGCAGCTCTGTAGGCTTGCCTTCGATCCCCTTAGACACAAATGGGTTTAGTTTCAAATAGCCAGCTTATAATTGTAGAGCACATAGATGAGATGCTTTCACAGGAACATCTCCTTAATCTTGATATTTCTGATGAAAAGGGGGCTGTGGAGGATGTTCAATCACACTCCTATCACATGCAATAGAAACATTTAGGTGAGGATGATTTAGGCATGGATAGATGCATTAATAATTAGGTTCAGATATTAACAGATGATTTGGGACAAGAGCAATTAGAATCACGACTTGAATGGATCAAATCAGACAATGTAGATGGATGCAAGAAGTCATCTGTATCAGGCAAAGTAGAGGGTATCAAGAAAATAGAGGTAGCTATACATGTGGGGATATATGATCATAATCAAATTCTATCAATAGAACAATCACCGGCTCAATGCCCCCATATGGCCAAAACACCCAAGACAAGAGGTCAACCAAGAGGAAAGAACACAAAAATGGAAATAGTAGTAGGTATTCAATCTACACTTTATTACAAAGTTTTGGTAACACCAAGAGTGACAAGGAGAATGAAAGGTTTTCCTTATCTACAATAAAGATAAATTCATGGAATGTCAGAGGTATTAATGCCTCTGACAAGAGACGTAAGATTAAATAAACTATTGATTCTATGAAAGCAGATATTGTACTACTTCAAGAAAATTAAATTTCCCAAGATTCTTTTGGAAACAACATTTCAAAATGCAAAAATGGTCCTCAACACATTCGCAAGGTATGGGATCTTCAAGATGCTTAGCTGTTCTTTTTAATCCTCAAAAAATTTAGGGACAACTTATTCAACAAGATCATAATTGAAAATTGTTGAGGATGGCATAATTTGATACCTCAATCATACTGATCAATGTATATGGTCCCACCTCAACACAAGATAAACAAAGATTGTGGTATGTCCTCACTCGGTTGATCCAGCTCCAAGATTCTTAGAATTTTATCCTAGGTGGAGACTTCAATGTGATCCTTGACCAATTAGAAAAGATAGGAGGCATAATTCTGCCTATCAAAACTATCTAGGATTTCTCTTATTTTGTTGACAACAATAGCCTAATGGATATCCATCCTAATCAAGGATCATTTACATGGACAAATAAAAGAGAAGGTTTTGCACAAATTGCAGTTAAGTTTGATAGATTCATATTATCACAGGAGTGGAAACTTAAGAATTTTATATTCAATCAGAAATATTGGCCTTGCCAAGATCTTATCATTTTCCAATTTCTCTCATCATCAATAAGGGAGGCAGCAATGACAAAAACCAGCATCATTCATCATTTAAGTTTGAAAGAATGTGACTTCATCATCCACATTTTCCACCACTCTTGAGGCAATGGTGGATTAGCTCTCCTTTTGTTAAAGGCTCTAAAAAGCATCAATTTTCCATGAAGCTAAAGCACGTTAAGCTACATATTAAAAAATGGAATGAGAAAGTCTTTAAGAACATTTTTAAATAGAAAGAAGAGGTCAAACAATAGTTGTCTTATATATGTAGTCAAATTATTCAAAAATGGTATGAATAATGACTGCTATCATAAACAAAAATATCTTTAGTTACAATGGGAAGAGTTGTATAGCAGAGAAGAGGAATACTGGAGAAAAAAGTCAAGAGAATTATGGTTGTGAAAAGGGGATAAAAATACTAAATATTTTCATGCTTCAGCAAAACAAAAGAGTGTAGATAAAACAATTTTTGAAATTATGGAGGTTGACACGGGAAAAGTCATAACAAGTGGTCAACAAATCCAAGAGGAAGGGGTTAACTTCTTTAAGAATCTGCTAGCTCCACCCACTACCCCTGCCCCTTTAGACCAGAAATTGAATGAGATTCTAGAAGATATCCCCACAATGGTGTCAGTAGTTGAGAATGACAAGATTATGGCTCCTTTTACCATACAAGAACTATGTACAGTTTTATTTTCATTTCCCCTTGATAAAGCCCCTAGACTAGATGCATTCACAGCCCTTTTCTTTCAAATTTGCTGGGAAGTTATTGGATGGGATGTTTTAGCAGCTGTGGAGGAGTCAAGGAAACACAAGATTATTCTCAAGTACTTTAACGCTACCAATAGTGCTATCATTCCAAAGATCAAGGCCCCAAAAACATTTGCAGATTTCTATCCTATATCACTTTACAACATTACATATAAGATCATAAATAAAGCCATTTATTTGTGAATGCAACATCTTATTCCTAACATTATCTCAGTTTAACAAGGTGAATTTTTCCCAGGGTAAGAAACTATGGAAGAGGCTTTGGCAGCTCACAAGGTCCTTCACTCCATCAACACAAACCAATCCTCTAATTTCATTATAAAACTGGACATGATGAAAGCCTATGATAAAGTCTGCTAGACATTTCTCTTTAAGGTGCTGCATAAGATGGGCTTCTCCAAGGGCTGGTGTAAATGGATAAGAGCATGTATATCAGGTTCTTGGTTCTCAATAATTATTAATGGGAATCCAGCTAGCTTCTTCTCTTCTAAACAAGGGGTGAGACGGGGAGACCCTATATCTCCAGTACTATTTAGTATCATGGTTGAAGCATTCAGTAGATCTATTAAACATCATAATTTATTAGGCACTTAGCATGGAGAAATGATTGGTGGAACAAGTATAGCCATTAATCATTCTTTATTCGCAGATGACACTTTTCTATTTGGTCTTTCACAAGTTAAAGAGGCTAGGAAGATTAAACATACACTTGAATTATATTTAGTCGTCTCAGGTCAAAAAATCAATGCACAAAAATCCAAGATTTACTTATTCAATACCAATAAAGTACTATCGGATAGAATTTTTCATATTTTGGGGTTTTCTATTGATTTCTTTTCATCCATGTACCTTTGAATTCCTTTCTTCATGGGGACTAATAAAGCGAGTTACTGGTATTCGGTAGTGGAGCGTATTAAGAATAGAATTGTGGCTTGTAAAGATCGATGGTTATCTCTTTCAGGTAGAATACTACTCATTAAATCTATACTTTCAGCTATCCCAAATTCTTATTTAGTAGCTCTCAAGGCTCGTCCTTCAATCATTCTTCAAATTCAAAAAAAATGATTAGAGGTTTTATATGCAAGGAAAACATGAATGATGAAAAAAAAATCCTCTAATTTCCCTCCAAGATATGGCACATATTCCTACCATAGGGGGTGCTAGTGTGCATGAATTAGCAAAAGGGAATGAAGCTTTTGGTGGTAAACTTGTATAGAAAATATACTCTAAGCCTCATAGTACATGGTGTCAAATCATGCAGAAAAAATATTTGGAGAATATTGATTCCTCATGGGTTTTATCAATTTTGGATCCTCCTAGAGGGTCATCCATATGGGATTTCATGATTTCAACAAGAGGAATTGTTACTAAATATGTGACTTGGAAAGTCAAGAGTGGGTGCAAGGTTAAGTTTTGGAGGGACTCGTGGAATGGTCATCCACCTTTATCCTTAATGGAAAACATAAGAGACATTATTGTGGCTTCGTAAAATTAGTGGGGAAGCATACTAACTCATTATATTTTAGCAGTTTGCATATTTTTAGGGAAAGTTATATGGAAGGACCCGGTTGATTTACCGTTAAGTCAGCAAGATAAATATTCTTTTAGAGACTTACTAGCAGCCAAAAATGTTTATCTCTTGGGTCTAGAGGACAAAATAATTTGGGCCCCAGCAAAATATGGCAATTATTCTATCAAGGAGGGATATAGAATTCTTCAAAAAATTGATATACATAAGGTGTCATCCTGAGCATTTTCTTTCTGCTAGAATCACATTGTTCTTCCCAAATCTAGTTGCTTTCCCTACCTTGCAATAAAACATCAAGTATTTACAAGTGATAGGTTGGAGAGACTCGGGATCACACCACCATTTAAATGCATGATGTGTGATGATAACATCAAAACAACAAATCACTTATTCTTAAGTTGTCTGTTTGCACAAGAATGTTGGTCATTTGTTCTAACCAAATTACAATATACAAATCCTCTTCCAAATAGTATTTGGGATCTCTTCAAATCTTGGATGATCTTACACGTCAACTCATTATTCATGAACATTTGGAAATGTGTTCCATCTTTACTGGTTTGGGCCATTTGGTGGGAAAGAAATAAAAAAATATTCAGGAATGTTTCTTCTCCTATTGAAGTGGTATTAGAGGGCATTGAGAAATCAATATTAGAAGTGGTTAATCCTAGCTTGATGAAATGTAATTTTAATCTAGTCATCACACCTTGGGATGGAAATATCATTTGCGAATGGAAAATAATATATGTGCCAATAGGGTGTGCTATAGCGAAACATGGTTCTTCTAAGATGGATTGATCAACAGTTCGCTGGCATCCCCCCACACAGGGTATTGTGACACTTAACTTTGATGGGGCTTCCCATGGGAACCTAGGCATGTTAGTTTTTGGGGCCTATATTCAATATTTTTAGGGTAAGGTCCTTGCACTTACAGCTTCTCCCTTACCTGCAGGAACAAATAATCTTGCAGAAGCGCATGCCTTATTTGTGGGTTTAATTATGGCCAATCAGGGAGGTTATTATCAATTATATGTGGAAGGGGACTCTCTGGTCATTATTAATGCTTGTGTTAATTGGAAATCACACTCATGGTAGCTCAATTACATTTTCACCCAAATCTGGACCCTATAAGATAAGTGTCATGAAGTATATCTCTCGCACACTCTTCGTAAAGGAAATAAAGTTGTAGATTTGCTGTCAAATTTAGGTTGTGATGGGATTGTGACTTCGAAATTAATCCCCATTGATTTTATTATAGAGTATGTTGATCTTCAAAAAGTAATTCAAACAGATTGATTGGGCTACAGTATGTGAACATTCATTACAAAACAGAATTGAGAGGTAATTTGAATCATACAATGTATGCCTTCGTACAAATACAACTCAATGAGGTAAGATTACAATCATAGTCGATTATCCTTTCTACTACCAAAGGGACACATGGTGACTTTTGTTCATGTCTATGACCCAATTGAGATATACGGTTCTTCATTTTGACATGGCTATTTAGAGAACTCATGTGTTACACTTCCCAAGCGGAAAATCAGTCAGTTCAGAGATTATTGACATGAATGCACACAAATTTAACTTCCACTGTGGTGTCATCTAAGTAACTTGAATTCCCTATTTATTACCTGATTACTGCACATTGTGATAACATTTTTCAATGATGGTGGCCATGGCAGATGTTTATGTTTATTGTGTGTCGTGCAATAAATTTCATAGTGAAATGGTGCCTAAAAATTTTTGTATTTGGATATCTCCCAATGTGGATGAATACTTTTTTCCAATGCATATTAATGATGATGTGATGGATGAAATTTTTTCTATTCACTCTTCTTCCATTCGGTGTGTAATCAAATAGGTAATTGGGCATGATTAACTTTGCACCTAAGTCTAAGAAGTTCTTGTTTCCTTCGCAGATAGTTTCAATCTTTTTGTCAAATGCTATGGATATGCTATAGTCTCCACACTTTCTTGAAATTCTGGTTTTTAAAGTTGTTCATAAACACTTTTGAGTGGGGAATAAACTTAATCATGCCATGCAATACTATGATCTTTGGAATGGTCATGCGTTGATTGGGGGTTTGTTCTCTAGACACCAATTAATGCATAATCATGAGTCTCTGGTTGCATATAATGGATCCAAACAATCAATTGAGAAATAGAATGCCAATTATATGAATAATGAAATCCAAGAAATTGGTCCTGCCCTTGGCTCATAGTTAGAGGGAAAAATCAAGTCTATTTTTTATGCTTTACTCAATTTACTGGGCATGTTGAATGCTCCAGTTCATTCACGAATCACTTCTTTCACACGGTCTTCAAACTGGAACATGACCTCTACAAGCAAGAGTCGAAGGGTTTCCAAGGAGGGTCCAAAAATCTAGGATTTTCCAAAGAGGGATGATTTATGTAGCCCATGTTGGGTTCCATATGCATAGTCTGGTCAAGGTCCGAATTGGGAGGTTGCGGTCATCTCTATAGTGGGTTCTAAAATGAATTCACAAGATGCTCAAGGGAGTGGATGGGTGTCTTCAACTCCATCAGGGTACTCCAGTGATTGGGTTTCAGGATGGTCACCTCGTACTTAGTTGGAGTCCACAAATATGAATATCAATAAAGGGAGTGGATGGGAGATGCCCAATCCATATGAATGTGCAAGTGGTTGGTCTACAGGTTGGCCAATCCAACCTCGACTCATTCCTCTACCAGCAGAATTTGTTGAGATGGAAGAATAAGGTCATGGTAGTTAGATGGAAAATTGGTGTTGAAAGTTGATTATCTGGGTTCAATTTTTGGGTGTGTGCATTTGGCGATTTGTGGCTTTTGTCCAGAAATATTTTGTATTGTCTTACTTTTTGGGGGGTTCATGAACTATATGGTGTGTATTTTTCGTATGAGTGTAAAGAATAAAACTTGTTGTTAATGTGGGTAAGGTCACCAACATCCAAAATATTACATTTAAGAATGGATATGGGATGATTATATATGTGTGTGTGAATATGTGTGTGAGGAGGGTAGGATTGTTCTTTTAATCCCAAATTTCTCAAAGGGAAGATCCAAATTGATTAACCCTAGAAGAAGGATCAATACATAAATGAATCAACCTATTAAGGATATGGATTAAAGAGAGAAACCCTAATTCCTATTTTATAGAAGAGAGTATGTGATAGGTTTAGAAAGATTAAGAAATTTAATTGAATTGAATATGAGAAATTTACTAACCTTGAATGTTGCAGATCTGTAGAATTTTGTTTTCTAAAGCTTGTGTTGAGTTTTTGGAAAATCTGAGACCAGATCTAGAATAGAAAGGCAGAGACAGACAAAACCTAGAAATCCTTTTCTATTTTGAAATAGTTCTGATCTGTACCCTCAAGTTAATGTCACTATTTTCCAAAATTTCCGATTGTGCCCTAGGTCATAATTGACCTAAAAAGTCTCAGACTGAAATTCTACTTTTGGATCCCAGAAGTTTGCTGAAAAGTATATCCAAATCTCCATCCCAATCTGTTGTTCTGAACATGTACCTGCAAGAAAAATGGCTTGTTTTTTGGGTGGGAGGGGTTTACCTTAGTCAAACCCCGATTTAGGAATTAACCTTGAAATCAATAATTGAAATAAAGAATGCTTGCAAGTAGTAGAAGTAAATATAATAATGAAGCTATGATATTCTAATAGATATAGAATTATATTTTGAATGTAAACAAGTATGTAAATATGAAAGCTTGGACTCAATTAGAAACCATAAACCTCCATGATTGTATGCTTGGAATCTACCTTGAAGGGAGAAATGAGAGATTCTTGAGGATGCACAAAGGATCTTGAAGGAAGATCACTCCATCATGATGGATAGATCTAGGGTTTTGAATGATGAATCTTGAATGCTTGAACTAAATCCCTTCAAAGGCTTGAAATCTTGAATCCTTGATCTTCAATGGAGAACTTGAATGCTTGAGAGGAATACTTGAACACTTTAAAAGCTTGGAAATATGTAGAACAATGGATGCTTGAAATTTTTTCTTGATGATAGTTTTTCTTCACATAGTGCTTGAGATTATCCTTCTTATCACTTAGTTGATGGTTATTGCTTCACATGACTTAGAGAAAATAAGAGGAGAAAAACTTCCTTTTATATGAAACTAGGGAACAATTTTCTAGAGAGGCCGACATAGGAGAATTAAATTATAATTAGACCCATGCCCCTAAAAGAGGACCTATATTAAATATAATTGAGGATTTTCCCCTTCAGAACCCAAAACAGCCGACCCAGAAGTGGGAAATGAATTTTTGATGAACTCTGGTAGCCGATAGACTTCCAGATTTGAAAGGGGGACCCAGGTCAAGGTCAAGGTCAAGGTCATCCTTGACCTAGATCAAGGTTGAGGTCAACCTTGATCTAGGGATTCAAGACCCCTGGAAAAAATTCTAGTTAGGATGGGAGGTGTCTAGAGAGGCCCAATCAGGGTCCTAAACAGACACAGAAGTAAGAGAAGACGTAGAAATGAATGGACAATGTGATGGTGGTAAAAAAAAATCCCCAAGGAGGGATAAACATTCTTAACATGGAAGTGCTTCCATTTTAAGATGATACATTAATCCCCCACTTTAGCTGGAGTATGGAAATCAAACATACTCACGGTAAAGTTAGAAGAAAAACTCTGGTGGATCACAATGAGGTAGAGCATCACTGAGTCAAGGACATGAGCCCCCAGACCAAGGATTCTAACTCAACATACATGCATAAATATATGTAAGTAAAGAGAAATTAATCATAGAAAACATACATGATTACATAAGTAAGACAAGAGAAAAACTAAAGATAACATAGCTTCATGATCTAATCCTACTAGCATAAAAGTGAAAAGAGAGAAAAGAGATAGTGATTACCTCACATAGTAAGATTCCCACCTTACCATGAATCACAAAGGAGGGAGAGCCCAATAGGTTCACCCATAAACTGTGCATTGTAATTGTAATGCATCTTCTGATGACTTTCAGAATATCCATAGATCCACATTCTTGTATTGCTATGGAAAATGTATAAAATGCATGCCTTTTCAGGATTTAGCAACTTATGTGAGTTACCTTCCAAGGATTTAGCATATTGTAAAATTTAAAATGTGTATCTCTTCAGGATTTAGCAACTTCTGTGTGTTACCTTCTGAGAATTTAGCATATTGTAAAATCTAAACTAATGTACAATATAGAATAAGGGAGACCCTACATATGCCCCCTCCTTATCATGACTATGTACTAGGCAGGATAAGAAAGGGAAAGAGAGGATACCTACTTCACAAAGTAAGGAGATATCCAACTTAACAAAAATAAACACTATATCCTTAGAAAAGAGTAATGACTCTTACCTTTAAGAACATAGATAACCGTGAAATGGATATGTCACATATGGAAAAAGGATCCTCAAGGAGGAAGAGATCTTATCATCAAGACCCCCACCATAGAGGAGTGCTTAAGATAAAATGTCATCTTCCAAAGAAAAGAGGAACCAAAGATTCAATCATCAAGCCCCCTTCGATGAAGAGGAAGAGGAATCTCAGAATGAAGGAGTCAAATTCTAACCAAAGCAAGGGAAAGAGATTATCAAGACCATAGTTTGCAAAATAAAGAAGAGGTAATAACCTAGGAAAATAACCTCCCATATAAGAGGGTATCCATAGTCAAAACATAAATCTTTATAAGGAAATAATGGTGTATGATAAACAAATGCCACTAAGCTAAGGAAAGCATATCCTTAGATAGGGAAAGAAGTAAATTACCTTGCCCCCCAAGGATGAAAGCAAGGGATATACCAGATTATATCAAGAGATATTGTAAAAGAGATATCTTTACAAAACAAATGTCCTAGAAAAGATATCATGAATGATAAAAAGTGAAGAAAGTATGTATCATAATAGAAAATTATAAGGGTAGAAAATAGAAAGGATAACCAATTAAACTCAAAACAAAGTACATTCTAAGAGCATAATGGATCCTAGAAGATTGGAATAAAATACCTCTTGCCCCTAGTTAAGAAACAAGAGGAGAACCATGATCTAACTTATAGAAGAATGAGGGGAATACCCTATATCAAAATTATGAAGAAATTGTAATACTACACAGGAATGAGATATAATTCCCAAAGTAGCTTTTTCTCAAACATATAACTTGAAATGCACACAATCAGCAAGTAAATGTTTATTACTATAATGAAAAGGACATTTGTATTTAGAGAGAGCATTTTTCAAAATAAGTTTTAAGGTTTCTTTCTTAGAATTCATTAATTGGACATACACTTTCTTAGCCACATCTTGAGGAGTATCAAGGTGATCTAAAGAAGGTGTTGGAAGAAGAACATGATGAGAAGGATGGTGGTTAAGACCCACTACCTTGATTGGAGGAGGTGGAAAACCTATACCATGCATATCTTGTTTAGGAGATGAATGAATCAGTTTTTTAATGCCTTGTTCATTGATACCAAGCCCTAAACCTTTATAGCCTTGTTTATCCAACATAGTATACCTGGTACTGTACCTATCTTGCAAAGCTTCGATAGGAGGAGATTGATTATGGTGTTCATGAGAAAATGTTGTGTATGGTGGAATGATAGGATTAGAAGAAGTTTCCTTATTTTTCCCTTTAATATCATCATGGATTGGATAGGGAGGGGAAGGTAAATGAAATAATTCTCAAACATCATTATCATGAACCCTAGCTTGAGCCCCATCATAAATGTGGGAAGAAATAGGGATTAAAGATGGAGAAATAGAAATAAGAATATTTGGAATTGGATTAGGATTGATAGGATTAGGATTAGGAAGATTAGGAGCTATATTAGGCATGATAGGATTAGGAATACTAGTAGGTGGGGTATCATCTACCCAATTCTTCACATAATCCAAAAGAGTAATAAGTCCACTACACCAATCCTTGACGAAAGTTTTGAAAGTAGGAAGACTAGTATTAATTAATCTCAAAATAGCATAAGCAAGTGAAACATGAAGATTAAAAAACATAATTAAATGAATGATACTTTCATAAACATCATAATTACTATAGAGAGATGCCAAAAGAAGCATAATGAGAAAAATAGCCATCCCCCAAAGCATCTTAAAGATTTTCATAGTGAATGAAATGCAAGAAGTGTTTTTATATTTTTATGAGTATAAAGATTTTGTATTTTGTATTTTAAAATGCAAGAGCATAAAAGAAAACTAATTTAGTATGTATGCAAAATCTAGTCTCTAAGGAAAAGAGGCAAATCATCTAACACCAAAAAGAAAGAGTTGTCTATCGCAGGTTCACCAAAATGTAATGAAGAAAACTTGTTAATGTGGGTAAGGTCACCAACATCTAAAATATTACATTTAAGAATGGACATGGGATGATTATAGATGTGTGTGTGAATATGTGTGTGAGGAGGGTAGGATTGTTCTTTTAATCCCAAATTTCTCAAAGGGAAGATCCAAATTGATTAACCCTAGAAGAAGGATCAATACATAAATGAATCAACCTATTAAGGATATGGATTAAAGAGAGAAACCCTAATTCCCATTTTATAGAAGAGAGTATGTGATAGGTTTAGAAATATTAAAAAATTTAATTGAATTGAATATGAGAAATGTACAAACCTTGAATTTTGCAGATCTAAAGAATGTAGTTTTCTAAAGCTTGTGTTGAGTTTCTAGAAAATCCAAGACCGGATATGGAATAGAAACGTAGATACGAACAAAACCCATAAATTTTTTTCTATTCTAAAATAGTTTTGATTTGTACCCTCAAGTCAATGTCACCATTTGCCAGAATTTCTGACTATGCCCTAGGTCACAATCAACCTAAAAAGTCTCAGACTAAAATTCTTCTTTCAGATCCTGAAAGTTTGCTGAAAAGGGTATCCAGATCTCCATCCTGATCTGATGTTCCAAACATGTACCTACAAGAGAAATGGTTTGTTTTTTGGGGGGAGGGGTTTGCCTTAGTCAAACCCCGATTTAGAAATTAACCTTGAAATCAATAATTGAAATAAAGAATTCTTGCAAGTAGTAGAAGTAAATCTAATAATGAAGCTATGATATTCTAATAGATATACAATTGTATTTTGAATGTAAACAAGTATGTAAATATGAAAGATTGGACTCAATTAGAAACCATAAACCTCCATGATTGTATGCTTGGAATTCACCTTCAAGGGATAAATGAGAGAGTCTTGAGGATGCACAAAGGATCTTGAAGGAAGATCACTCCACCATGATGGATAGATCTAGGGTTTTGAATGATGAATCTTGAATTCTTGAACCAAATCCCTTCAAAGACTTGAAAGCTTGAATCCTTGATCTTCAATGGAGAACTTGAATGCTTGAGAGGAAGACTTGAACACTTTGAAAGCTTGGAAATATGTAGAACAATGGATTCTTGATGATAGTTTCTCTTCACATAGTGCTTGATATTATCCTTCTTATCACTTAGTTGATGGTTATTGCTTCACATGACTTAGAGAAAATGAGAGGAGAAAAACTTCCTTTTATACGAAACTAGGGCACAATCTTCTAGAGAGGCCCACATAGGAGAATTAAATTCCAATTAGACTCATTCCCCTAGAAGATGACCTATATTAAATATAATTGAGGATTTTCCACTTTGAAACCCAAAACAGCCGACCTAGAAGTGGGAAATGAATTTTTGACGACCTCCGGCAGCCAACAGACTTCCAGATTTGAAAGGGGGACCCACGTCAAGGTCAAGGTCATCCTTGACCTAGGTCAAGGTCAAGGTCGACCTTGACCCAGGGAGTTAGGACCCCTAGAAAACATGTCAGTTGGGATGGGAGGTGTCCGAAGAGGCCCAATCAGGGTCTTAAATAGACACAGAAGTAACAGAAGATGTAGAAATGAGGGGACAATGTGATGGTGGTCAAAAACACTCCCTAAGGAGGGATAAAAATTCTTAACATGGAAGTGCTTCTATTTTAAGATGATATAAAGAGTAAGCCCTAAGTTACTCTATTTTGATATAGTTGTAATGTTCATTATAGTTTGATACTTTGTAATGAGCAATGATTTTGGGTTTTCTTGTTGGCTCTTTCCCGGATGAGCTCTCGAACCAATTTAATATTATAAATAATATATTTAGTGGCTTGCCCACTTTTTCTTTAAAAAAAACATATTCTCCCATTGTTTTTTGCATTCTACTATATAGATTCTTAGGACATGGGAAAAGGAGGATAAGTTGTTAATAAATTTTCTCAATTTATAAAGAGATTCAGTTAAAACTTGAGTAGATGTTAAAATTTTACATACCTACCTCCTAAATAATAAATTTTGTTATCCATTTAATGAGATTTCAATGGGATAAACAAAGCATATCGCAGTCTAGTAAAAATAGGTATAAATTTGATCATGTTCATCAGAGTTTAATGTGCTCAATAGATTGTTTTCTACATCTATGTAGAAATCAGACTATATGTCTTTATCGATCAAATATATAAATTTCATCTGAACCTCAGTTGTTGTCAATCTTAGTGATAAAAATAAAACCATGTCAAAAGCCTATAGATGAAGACCATGTTTGTAGAAATTTTCCAGATTAAAACTTGTGAGCATATTCGGCTAAGATTAAGGTTGTTGCTGAAAGCAAGACAAATTTAGCACAAAAGCACAAAGAACAAGAGTCATCTAGACTGTTGATGTTTATTGGTCATCTATAGAAAAAAGGTGAGACAATGAGGGAAAATTTGATAGTGTGAATGATAGAAAGGCATTGAAATCTATATAGAGATTACCAGTATATATTTACCACCTATAATTTGTAACGGAATAAGGACAGATTGAGAATGAAGAATCTAAGCACATTTTAACTCAAAAACTTTGAGAGTTGTCTTGTAAACTCCATTCCATGTGTTAATAAATTACAACTATTATAAGAATACATAATTGGACAAAATCTATTTTTTGTTCATACCATTTATTTACAAGCTGGTTATGAGTCGTGTAGGTAAATCTGTATGCAAAATAGGAAACATAGACACAACATGTGAGTAGTTCGGTAAAATTCATTCAAAAACTGTTTGTTGAAACTTGAAAGGTTCTTAGAAATTTTAAATTAAATCTAAAATAAATTATTTAAAATTAATATAATGTAAGGTCCAAATAGTAATTATAAAGTTTCCTAGAATAGAGTGAAGTCAAATGTGATACAGTTAAAAGAAACATTAATTGGATAGAGTGTGGAATGATTTTGGCTGAGAACAATTTGATGGTATAATTTCCTTTCTCTACTTAAAGAGAATATAGTTATAAAAAATAATTGGTATTTGCGAATCATAATGCTCATGAAATACCATCATAATTTTATCATGGTAACTGAAATTTTGAGCAGTTATTTAATAATGATTGAAGAGTATGATGTGGTAATGAAAATGAGTTAGACATGAAGGAAATTTAGTATATGAAAAATAATCTTTGTATCACAAATAGTAAATTACAATCTGATATTGAACAATTATTTCCATTATAACCTTTAAAATAGTAGGGGTATCCCCTAATATTTGCCTGCACGGGAAGGTTCGGCCCTCTAATAAATTTTACTTATTAAATGCTATTACTATTATCTGGATCTCACAGAGCCTAATTTGGCTTTCAAGGGATGATTGACAATATATCTTTCAGTCGAGTGCTTGCTAAAGTCACTGCAAGCAGGATCACACATAGAATAGTAGGAGGTCCAATGGAGGCTCAAAGAAAGCTAAGAACTCAATCTTCCTTTAGGCCAATTGGCACTCTACCATGTGCATCTATTAGGTTTATGCAGCATATAATCTATGAACAATTATATGCAAATGCAATAGACAAAACATGCCATTGAGAAATTTCAAAATATACAAAGTTTAGAAAACCTTACATACAAAACCTGTATTAGAGTCTATCTATTATCCTTTTATATTTTTCTTGGGTAGATTTTTATGTTGGATATAGTACGTTGTATATTATGTTGGTTTTTCTCTAGATTTAATGGTGTTAATGAGAAGTTGTGGGACTTTCATAACAAATTGGAAGTGGAAATCAGGGTGAACTTTCAAAGAAAGAGGGAGGATAATTCTAAAATTTTATCTATCCTAGACAAAGTGGCAATGGATTTCAATATTATTTGAAATGATTAGAAATTCAAGATAACCAAATTGGAGGATATTATCAATAATGTGAACAGTAGACTAGAAACGGTTGTAAATATTATTCATTGTCCAACAATTGATAGTGTTGAAGGATTTAAAATTCCTTAGTGATAAAGTGAAGAACCTGAAGATGCTAACACCAATCAAAGGAGGATGTAGTAGTGGAGGAAGAAATGTGTATATGGGAAAGGGTTTGAAGAATAATGTGGGTACCCAAGATGCATTTTAGGGAGGGGTAATGTTAGAATCATTCTCAAAGCATGAGAAAGACTACAAATGAAGAAATGACCACTTCCATGTAATTATTTTTCAATATAATATTCCCATGGAAACAATGCTACCTTGAAATGACAGGAAAACTATTAAAAAAATTATTGTGTTGTCCATAAAAGAAGGACAACAACCATTGCACATATAAATACAAAAAAAATTCCATTTCACAACCCCAAACTTGATATAATCTGATTGGTTATATACATAGTGTCAAAGACTTCAAAGAACCAAAGAGATAAAGGTTATGATATCAGTAATGCATAAAATTTCAGTATTCACTTAAAGACAACAAACACTGATGGACAATGCACCCCAATGGATAGAGAAACCTGAGAGAAAATTCACATTGATACCCGAGAAATATTCCCAAGCAAGCATTACCAAGTAGAACCGAAGAGTAGCCTGAGAAGAAATGAAAGTCTCAGTGTTGCCTGACGGACAGAGATGCCTGAGGAAAACTGAAGTCAAGACTGAGATAACAAGGATTTAAACATTGATCAGAACTGAAGTTCAAAAATGACAAAAGACATAGCTGGTAGGAGCTAAATATGGAGTTAACTAGTTGATCACATTATTTTCATCGACAAGTTAAAAGCCAAATATAAGCTAGAGTTTTAAATTTGTTTTATTCCAATAGTCAAAGAGAAATCTACGGGATAAAACTAAAGCATGCTTTAAAGCAAGAATGGTTATAATTGTGGATCACACCATGAAAAATAAATTCAAGGACTTAGAAATGGTGAAATTGTGTCTATAAGAGAGACAAGATAATTCATTATGAATTGGTGGGTGAATAGAGAAGAGGATGCTGAAGAGAATACTGGTGAATAAAACTTCATACAGTCTTGATCAAACAAGCTGAAGAATAGAGCTAAAGATTTTTGTGGACACTGAGAAATAGAGGAACAACAACATCACTGAGCATAAAGAAGTGGAGAAAGGGAATAGAGAAGAAACATTGATCAGAAAGGTATTATGAGCTTACAATAGATCCGAACATTTGAAAGTTTAAGTTGTATATATGAATAGATCATTTACTGTTTTAGTTTAACCATTGGATCATAAAGTCTTTTAAGCGAGCAGGATTCAATTATCCTTTATATATTGAGATACATCCCAAGGAGTATCAAAATATTTGTCACGAAGATAGCATAATGAAATGCCAGATATCAAGTGACAAACTATTATATTAAATCCTCTAACAAGGTCACACTTAACAGTGTGTTTGTAATCTTTAACAGGGTTGGCTCTTCATTGAGCTCACTTCAGAAGAGTGAAAATTTTGGGTTACCAGTTCCAAGTGGTTTTTCCCTTAATAGGGTTTCCATGTTAAATACCATGTGTCAAATGTGTTTATGGTTAATTACCTTAATGTTTTTCTTTACACATTACTAAAACATGATTGATTGGTAAAGACTAAGTTATTTACTATATTGCGATAAAGGCTAGACTGGTATTCGGTAAAGATTAAGAATAAGGTTTAACAGTGCACTCCAAGCAGTAGTTGTTTGATAAGATAATTTAAGGGCATACATCTTGTAGAAATGAAGAAAACTAGAGGTTTATAATTGTGGTATAAATTTTTTGGGTTGATATTGGATTAATTTTTGAGGTCACTAATTCACCCCCCGCCCCCCCTCTCAATTATTCTCACAATTGGTATCAAAGCTTGTGTCCTTAGAAAGGAAGGTTTCAAGACCTAAGCAAAAGATCACAAGATGAGAAAATGGGATGTACCTAAGTTGAAAAAAGACAACTTTGCATCATGGAAAAGCAAGATAAGACTCCACCTATTAGGTATTGGAAATAATGTTACTCAATACTTGGATACTGAATATGTATTGGCTACAGGACCTCACACACTTGATTAATTGAGAGAAAAGCATGAACACAATTCTATGGTGATAGAACTTGCTTCCTCACTCTCTGATGCTGAATTTGAAGATGTCAAAACATGCACCAATGCAAAGAAAATGTGGGACAAATTGAAGCTAGTACATGGAGGAGATGAAAATGGGCTAAGAGAAAAGGTAGAAAGCCTAAGAGGTAAATTTGATGACCTAAGAATGAAAGAAGGAGAAAACATCACTCAGTATGGCTGTAGAATCAAAGAGGTAGTCAATGTTATCCCAGGAGTTGGAGGTGTACTTGAAGAAGAAATAGTGGTAAGTAATATCCTAAGAACCTTACAGCCTGTTTGTGCTATTAGAGAATATTTTATACAAGAAATGAGAGTAGTAGAAAACAACAATGTCACTCTAGATAGTTTTGTTGGTAGAATTATTTCATTTGAGATGAATAACTTTGACAATAGTGTCTTACCATCTATTGAGTCTGCATTGAAATATTCTTTGAAAATAAGTAAGTCAATTCATAAACACACTATGAAAAATGATAGTGAAAGTGATAGTGATGACCAAGAACTTGGTGATATTGAAGCACTAATGGCTAGAAAATTGCAGAGAGGCAAAGGTAGATACAAAGGTAAATTACCATTGGTTTGTTTTAAATGTAAATAGATTGGACACTTTGCTACTAGATGTCCTAACAAAAGAAAAGAAGATAGAAATAATGACAGATCATATGAAAAAAAGTTTGACAGAGGTGATAACAGATATTACCGAAGCAATTGACAATCTGATAGAAGAGATACCTGAGACTACAAGGACAAAGGGAAGAAATCTTGTTACCTAGATGAGAACAAAGATGAGAATACTAACACCAAATGTGATGAATATATTGAGGTGGTATTTGTTGCTATGATGGATGATTCAAACGAAGAGGAAAGGTATGTTGAAACTACACTCATATGTAAGGTTAGTAAAAATGATGTCTAGATTATTGATAGTGGTTGGACTCACCACATGACTAGAGATAAGGAAAATTTTGAAACTTTTCAATACTATAATGATGGATCAGTAAGAATGGGTAATGACTCACCTTGTCCAGTTGAAGGTAAAGGAACCATAATTTTGAATAATCTGATCAGATGTGAAAATGCATACTGGGTAAAAGGACTTAACTATAATCTATTGAGTGTTTCACAACTGAATAACGCAGGTCACCGAGTTGCATTTGAGAACAAAAAGGAAAAGATCTTTAATGAATCAGGAAGGTTGATCAAAACTGGTGAACAGACAAAATGTAACCTATTCTATCTTGATGATATGAATACCACATGTTTAATGGCTAGAAATGAAGAAATATGGTTGTGGCATAAAACGTTATGTCATGTGAATTTTGACAACATGATTAGGATAAGAACTAAAAGGAAAGTAAGAGGCTTACCGAGCATGTCAAAGCCTGACCATGTCATGTGTAAGAATTGTCAAAAAGGTAAAATGATAAAGTTTACTTTCAAGAGAAAAACCTACACATCTAATGTTATTCTAGAATTAGTCCATATTGATCTATGTGGACCAATGAGAACAAAGAGTTACTATGGTGATAGATATTTCATTCTCTTTGTTGATGATTATTTTAGAATGATGAAATTTATGTTCTTAAAAGAGAAATCAGAAGCATTCAAGATGTTTAAATGGTATAAAGCTATTATAGAAAAACAAAGTGGTAAGGAACTAAAATGCTTAAGATTAGAAAGAGGAGGAGAATCTATTTCTGATGAAATCACTAACTTTTGTAATGAGCATGGAATTCAAAGACATGTTTCTAAACCTAGAACACTACAACAAAATGGGATTGTTGAAAGAAGGAACAGATCCATTGTTGATTGTGAAAGAACACTAATGATTGAGAAAGGCATCACTCAAACATTCTAGAGGGAATTTGTTAGTACTGTTGTCTATACATTGAACAGAGTTCAATTGAAGAAAGACACCAATAAGACACCCTGTGAGCGTTGGTATGGATATACACGCAATGTAAGTTACTTCAAAATTTTTGGATGTCAATGTTATATTTTGAAAGATGATAGAAATGGAAATCTTGACTCCAAAGGTGAAGAAGGAATATTTTTAGGGTATTCTACCAAAAGAAAGGATTATAAATGTCTTAACAAATCCTCTAACAAAATAATTGAAAGTGAAAATGTCAAAATAGATGAATTTATAGAGAAAAATGATAAGGGAAGCAGAAAGGAACTAGAAGCCTACAAAAGGTTTGTTTACAGTGAAGAACCTAACACTCTGCCTGAGCAATAGTGTATCTCTCCCGAGCAACAAAAAAATGATGACATGTAACTGATTGAATGTTTGATAATGTTAAGTTGAAGATGATGCAAGACATTAAATCAGTTAATGGTTTGTATTGTCATTGATGTCAACTTGATATCATCTGTACGGTCATGTACATAATGAAAAAGACTTCAGAGAATCAATGGAACAAAGATTATGCTTTCAACAATGCATAAAATTCAAGTATTCACTAAGTGACAGACAACACTGACGGAGTGCACACCATCAGTAAAGGCAGAGAAAAATTCATAGTGATAACCAACAAATAGAAGATAGTGTTGCCCGACAAAGCAGAATCATAGGGTGCCTGATGAGCTGAAAAAAAAATTGCCCGACAAGAAAAATCTAATGATGCCCGACAGACAGAGATCTTGAAGCTAACTGGAGTTACACCGACGGAACTGGCAGTTGTCACCGACGACGAACTGCAGAATTGACCGACAAAATAGAGAGTTTAGAAAATGACAAAATATCTAGTTGGCAGAGCTTAAGGATAGACTTAACTAGTTGTTTTATTTGTTTTATTCGACCATAGTTAGTAATTGATTTAAATAATATTTATACAGTTGGCAAGAAGATAACTATGAGATAAATCAGAAGTTAAAGCCGTAAATCAAATTGGCTGGATTGTTTTTCACGCCAAGAATCAAGAATCAAGAATTAAGGAATATCATGTCTATATAAGAGACAAGCATAATTCATTTCCAAAAAAACAAGCAATCAGATTCATGAAAGGGGAGTGGATATAAAGAGAATGCTGAAGAGAAATTGGTGAAGGATAACTTCATTCAGTCCTAATCAATCAAGCTAAGGGAGAGCTAAAGAATTTCGCAGACACCGACGAACAGTGAAGCATAGCATCATAAAGCAGAAAGTGTGGAGCACAAAGGAATTGAATTGATACATTGATCAGAGAGGTATTGTACTTAAATAGATCTAAAAATCTAAAATTCAAAGTTGCATTAGAAACAGGTCATAATTTTTCAGTTTAACCATTGAAGCATCAAGTCTCTTAACAGAGCAGGACTTAACTGTCTTCTTTAATTGAGGTAAATCCTAACAGATTTCCAAAAAAGGTTGATTCATGAAAGTAGCATTGAAATTTCCTAAAGCCTATTGACAACCTAAGAAGAAGGTTGATTCAAGGATGGTAGCAAGATTTTCCTAAAGCCTATTGACAGTCTAAGAAGGAGGCTGATTCAAGGATGGTAGTAAAATAGATGTCAGATACTAAGTGACAACCTATATGTATAAAATCATCTAACAAGGTCACACTTAACAATGTGTTTGTAACCTTTAACAGGGTTGGCTCCTACTAGGGCTCACTTCAGAAGAGTGAAAATTTGGGGTACCAGTCCCAGTGGTTTTTACCTTAATAGGGTTTCCACGTTAAAATCCAAGTGTTATGTGTGTATGGTTTATTACTTTATTGTTTTACATTTCACATATGCATATCTGGATTGATTGGTATACTCTGCATATTTACTAAGTATCGGTAAATAAGTTTTACTTCTTATCGATTATCAAGGAGAATAAGGACAGACAAGGTAAACTGACAGACAGTTAATTATTTCAAAGTATTTCATGGCATGCATCTTGTAGGGACTTAATAATCTGAGGTGTATTTATTGGTGGCTTAAATTTTAAAGGATAAATTTTTGAGGCCACTGATTCAACCCCNCCCCCCCCCCCCCCCCCCCCCCCCCTCTCAGTTATTACTAACAAAAAATGCACCCGAGCATCAGGCTGCAAACACTGAAAATCAAGAAATTGCTCTAAATGATGTTCCGAACGATGGAGATCAGAATGAAGGTAAAGATGATGATGAGAATAATGAACAAAGATCTGAACTGATGCTTTCCAAGTATGTCAAAAGACACCATCCACAGAACTAGATCATAGGAGACAAGAAGGCTGGAATGAGAACAAGAAGTAAGTCACTGAACACTAGATGTTTAATTTGTGATTTTGAGCCTAAATCTGTTAATACTGCACATGAAAATGAAGAATGGGGTAGTTCTATAAATTAAGAAATAGAAAAGATTGAGAAGAACAGAACATGGACATTAGTACCTAGATTGGATGACAAGAATGTCATTGGTACCAAATGGATATTTAGAAACAAGCTAAATGAGAATGGAGAAGTCACAAGGAACAAAGCAAGATTAGTATGCAAGGGGTATGCACAAGAATATTTTATTGAATATGGTTAAACCTTTGCACCCATTGCTAGACTAGGAGTCATAATTCTACTTGCTTATGTTGCATTCAAAGGATTCAAGGTATACAAAATGGATGTCAAATCTACATTCCTAAATGGACTACTAGAAGAAGAGGTATACATTGAAAATCCATAAGGGTTTGTTGATCCTAACAAGAGAAACATGGTTTGTATACTACACAAAGCCTTGTATGGATTAAAACAAGCATCGAGAGCCTGGTATGAAAGACTTCACTCATATCTCATAAGTATTGGATTTGTAAGAACAAGTGAAAACAACGATCTGTATTTAAAACAAGATACTGATGATAACATTTTGATTGTTGAAATATTTGTTGATGATATCATATTTGGTGGTAATGATATGTTATGCAAATTATTTGCTAATGAAATGAGAAAATATTTTGAGATGTCAATGTTTGGGGAGATCAAATTCTTTCTTGGTCTACAGATTCTTCAACATGATGTAGGCATCTATATCACACAATCCAAATACATCAAGGAAGTGTTGAAGATATTCAATATGGAAGATTCCAAGCCAGTTGAAACACCTATGGCAACCGGATGTAAGATGAAAAAGGAAGACAAGTCAACCGAGGTAAATCAAACCCTATAAATATCTATGATTGTCAAACTCATGTATGTTGTTCATACTAGACTAGATATAACACATGTAGTTGGAATAGTTGCAAGATTCTCTACTAATCCCAAGGAATCACACATGAATATTGTCAAAAGAATTTTGAGATATCTAAAGAATACTGAGGACTATGGCTTATGGTATAAGAGAGAAGGAAAATTTGAGCTTCAAGTCTATACAGATGTTGATTGGGTTGGAAAATTAGATTATAGAAAGAGAACAACAGGAGGATCATTCTTCATGGGTGACAAACTTGTCACATGGATAAGTAAGAAGAAAGGATGCATCTCACAATCTATTGTAGAAGAATAATATGTGGTTGCTGCTGCAAACTTCTCTAACATTGAATGGATCAAACAATTACTAGAAGGTATGAATATGAAAATTCTTGAGCTAGTGATTATATATTTGTGATAATACTAGTACAATAAACATTTATAAGAGAATAAGTGAAAGAGAAAGAGGTGATACTAGAATATGTTCAATCCAAGGAAAAATTAGCAAACATAATCACAAATCCATTACCTAAAGATACATTTGAGTACCTGAGAAAAATACCAGGGGTCCGACCCTTATCTATTGGTCACTAAGCTGACTAGGCGGCTGCATCAGCCTACACAAAATCAGATGATCATTCACGTTGATGTAAGAAAAAAGATGGACTAAAAATATACATCAGTACATAACAAGGTACTTATCTGCACCAAACACCAGATTCATTGTACTGTTGATGGATACGGAAATTCAAGGAGTATATTAAAACTATAAAAAAAAAGATTTTGGCATTGTTGTCAAAGGGAGAGATGACTAAAGAGAGAGATTATATCCATATTAAATATCCATCATAATCATCCAAAGGGAGAAAAGTTATCCTAAGGGAGAGATGACTTAAGGGAGAGATGACTCAAAAGAAAAAGAGATGATCAAGGAGAGAACAGTCAAAGGGAGAGACAACATGAGAGAAGAGATTCTACATCAAAGGGAGAGACAAAAATACAAGTTGCTACATCTATCCAGTGAAGGGAATAAAGAATGAAGAAAGTACTCTGCAAGAATCAAATTTAAGTTAGAAGAGCTAACCGAGAGCCAAACATTTGTATTGGTTATAGAACAAAAATTTTGGTAGATTGATGAACTACAACTGATATATATTTCATATTGTATTAATGTACTGTGTTGCCATCAATGCCAAAGGGAGAGATTGATGAACTATAACTAGTTGAATTTTTGAATATTTTAAGTTGATGATCACCGAGCTGTAGAAAGTTAATGCAAGACATTAAATTAGTTAATGTATTGTATTGTCATTGATGTCAACTTGATATAATTTGATTGGTTATATACATAGTGTCAAAGACTTAAAAGAACCAAACAGATAAATTTTATAATATCAGTAATGCATAAAATTTCATTATTCACCAAGTGACAACAAATACCGACAGACAGTGCACCCTAACAGATAAAGAAACTTGAGAGAAAAGTCATAGTGACACTCGAGCAAGCATTACCGAGCAGAACCAAAGAGTATCCTAAGAAGAACTTAAAGTCCCAGTATTTCCTAACGAGTAGACGACCCCGATGGATAGACATGCCCAAGGACAACTGAATTCAAGACTAAGCTAACAAGGATTTAAACACCAATAAGAACTAAAATTCAGAAACAGCAAAAGACTTAGCTAGCATGAGCTAAATATGGAGTTAACTAGTGGTGCAGGAGCACCAAGGCCACCTAATAAACCCTAGATGTTTTGGCTTGTAACTGACCTTTTCCAAGTCAGTTTGTATGTTTATTTTGGACCTTAGAAGGTCTTGTAAGGTGTGTTACTAGGTGGATAGATAGTTAGTGTCTAATCCAACCTAGTATAGTTAGGTTTCTTTAATGCTTAGTTTTGGCCTAAATGGGAAATGATGTCAAAATATTTCCAAGACCCATGTGTGGGTGGTAAGAAGCTTAAGGAGGCATAAATGATGTTATTTCATCAAACTTAATGTGTTAGAGGCCCTAGAATATAGTTTGCATCATAAATGTAAAAGATGCCAAAAAGTTGTCATGACAACATTTGTAACTTTTTGCAAATGTTGCATGCAACTCGACAACATTGGATTCCCACCATTTGAGGAGTGGGAAATGAATGTTATGACCCTAAAATGGTGGAGGAAGAATCTTTAGACACTCTATGGCTCATTTCCCAATGTAGAGTGAATGTATGCAAGTTTTGGAGAGCAATAGAACAAGTGTTTTTTTAAAACAAAGTACAGTCAGTGTATTTACAAGATATTTGTGTTTTAATGGATTGAATTGATTGATATAAGAGTTTATTCATGTGTTAGAGACATATCTAAGATTTTTTCATTCATAGTGCAAATAGATTAGATTTTATTTGATAGGTGTAGGAAATTGTTTACTAACTAGGTAGTTTGTTGGTCCAACTTAGGTAGTTTTTGGTTTCATGGCTCCCCCATGAAATTCAACCATGGGAAATGAAAAAGTTTGAATGAATGTGTTAGGGGAGCCTCTATAGATTGTACATATGTAGGTAGGAGGTAAAAGGAGTCAATTTTCAATTTTTAAAACCATGCCCTAGGGGAGCTAGGACAATCCAGTTAGGTGTATGGCAGGTGAAAAGAAGAATGTAGAGACAAGGTTGTGTATGGGAGTACTGAACCAAGTGTGCTCTTAGTGTCATTAGAGTCTCATAGACCCATATTGTCAATTTCAAAACCCACCCAATCCATTTGGATTTATTTTTGCATAGAAATCAGGGAAGTGCTTGTAAGGAGCCAAAATAGGCCTAATAACCCTACATTTCAGGACAGAGGTGTACGGACAGGTTGGGAACCCTAGACCTTAGAAATATTTTAGGTTTACAAAAAGGGTATCTTGATCCTAGATTTTTTTTAGGGTTTGTGTGGAATTTTTTAGAGAAAATCTTGAAAAACCCTTTGGATAGGGCTAATTGGTGTTTTAGGCCTAATAGGACAATTTGGGTGCAATTTGGAAACTCGACTAGCTTGGGATTGAAGACCTATGAAAGATTGATTGTACAAAATGAATATGCAAAGAGTATATAAGACCCTTGTAACATGTATGGAGTTGGTTTGAAGAGTTTAGCAATGTAATTCTTCAAGGCCAAGAGGAAGCATTGAGACAAAACTAGTGATGGAGGTCCTTCAAGGTAAAACACAATAGTTGTAACTCTTAGGGAAGAGTTAGGAGGAGTCAAGGGCTCAGTTCCTTGAGGATAGGGTGATCCAAAAAATATAATTGGGGTCCTAAGTGGAATAGGAAAATTTAGGTCTTGTCTTGAAGTATTGTGTGAGCACACCTTAGGAGCACTTCTATCAGAGTGGTATCAGAGCCTCTTTTGATCAGGCTTGTGGTTAATGTTACAACTAGAGGAATTCATTGGAGAGTCAAAAATGGTGACTAATGTTGAATTAGAAAATAAGGTAGATGAACAAGAGGAGGAGAATATATTACTCTGAGATAGGTTGGCTCAATTGGAGCAAAAAGTGGATGAAGTTGATGTAAAAGTAGATGAAGTGAAGTACATAATGGAAGGGAAAGGCAAAGATATTTCCATTGAAGATGAAGTCCCTGAAGCTAACCCTTTCCTAAATGAAGAACCATTCTTGAAATCCCTAAAGGCTATGAGTGGCAAAGAATTGGAAGGATTTCCCATTTTCAATGGAAAAATGGAACCAAAGGTAGTCCTTGATTGGATAGAAAGACTAGAAAACCATTTTGAGTGTGATGCAATCACAGAGGCTCAAAAGGTGAAAGTTGCAAAAGCTAGATTGAGAGGGTCTTCTCTCACTTGGTGGAAATTCATCCAAGATGAGAGGGAGAAGGAAGGGAAAATGCCCATTGCTTCATGGAAGGATATGGTAGCAAGAGCTAGAGATTCTTACATCCCTGAGGATTACAAAATCCAGTTACACAAGAGAAGACAAGGTCTAAGGCAGAAAGACCTAGATGTTAACTCATACACTGAATAATTCCAGAGACTTTGTATGAGGTCAAGAGTAGCATAGGATGAGAAAGTGAAGGTAGCAAGGTACCTTAATGGACTTAAACAGATCATTCAAGATTAGATTAGTCTTTTGAATCCAAACACAGTTTAGAAATGCCACCAAATTGTTATCAAGGTGGAAGACAAGTTGAAAAAGAAACAAGATTCAAACACTTTAAGAGGAAGGGGTAGAGGAAGAGACACTAGAGGACAAAGAAGTGGTTATGGTGGAAAAAGCTCTAAATCTAAAGGACAATCAAAGACTAAGCTCACTGAACAACATGAAGGAAACTTCAATAGAGGGAGTTAAAGTAGAGGAAGGATCTCTAACAATAGAGGGAGAGGTAGTAGTCAAGGAAGAGGCAACTATTTTTCCAATATGAAGTGCTATCACTGTAATCAATTAGGAAATCTGGCATATAGGTGTCCAAAGAAGGGAAGTACCTCTCAAGGAGGTGACAAAAGAGTGAACTATGTTCATGAAGAGACAAGTGGAAAAGAGAACCCTGAAGTGCCATTAGAATCAGAGGAGAGAGAGAATCTCCTAATGAGAAGAACTCTAATAAAAGAGCCAGTGAAGGAAGAGCTTAGTCAAGGGAGATCATTGTTAAGAGTAAAGTGCAAGATGATGGGAAAAGTGTGTAGATTCATCATAGACTTAGGGTCAACTGACAACATACCATCAAATGAGGCAGTCAGCAAGCTGAAAATGACAAGGATACCCCACACCAGTCCCTATAAGGTCACTTGGCTAAACAAAGGACAACATGTCCTAGTTAATGAGAAAGCTTGGGTAGAATTATCAATTGGGAGAAACAAGGATAAAGTTTTATGTGATGTCTTACCCATGGACACATTGTTGTAAATTTTGTTGGAAAGCTATAATGGAAATAATTGTTGTTTTGTCATTAATGTCAAACCTTAACTGGTGAGACTATTTCTCTCTATTTGAGTACCATATCTATTGATTGATGAAGGAGATTTAACAAGAAGACCAAGTGGAATGGTTGAGTTATGAGAAATCACAAGGGTACTAGATCAGTTGGCACATTGGTGAAGCAATGAGTTGTTTATCTTTCAATGACAGTTTACTGGAGAATAGTTTGTGTCGAGCGACAGTGTATGCCAAGCAAAGTCAGTGATGATCGAGTGCCAATAAATTGCTGAGGAACTCAGTGTTGGCCGAGCAACAGTATTTTGGTGATTGTTGAGTTTTGAGATCTCTGGCTGACATAATTGATTTTATTGGGATATGTAAAGTTAATTAAGGATAAGCATGTTTGATCCTCACTATGTAAATGCACAGGTAACTGTAATTAATGCATGGACCAAATATTTAATTTGTGATTGCATTAGAGAAGTAAATTAAATGTAAAGATGAAAAGATCCATTGGATCTGACCTAACCTAAGATCTACGATCTTGATTAAGTGGAAAAATATGTATCTAACCTAGATGAAGAGGTATAAGATAACCTCAGGAGGTTATTCATGATGTATGTAGAGTATGCAAGAGGATTGTGTAGTTAATTGACTGATTGGCATGACCTAGCAGAAAAGGATGAACAGAGGAGTAGAGAGTTGTAAGAGTGATTGCTTGAAGGATTTCCAAGAAGATCTGAAGATTGAAATGAGAATGGAGGCCACTCAGTGAATTATCATTAGAGATGAATTGGATCTGGATTTGCAAACTAAGTTGTATGTATCAGATCACACCTGATGATTACTTTCTAGTCATTGTATCAATCAAAATCCTTTAACCAGGTTGACCTAACAGTCATAGTATAAATCATTTTGCAAGGTGACATTCAGGTGGAATGTTCTAAGTCCTCTAAAAAGGCCACTCCTGACAAGGTGATTAAATCCTTTAACTAGGTCACATTTAGCAGTGTGTTTTGTAACCTTTAATAGGGTTGGCTCCTAACAGAGCTCACTTTAGAAGAGTGAAAATTTGATACCATATTATTGGTGGTTTTTCCCATATTGGGTTTCCATGTTAAATTTTGGTTTCTACTTGTTTGAATGTTTATGTTGAGTTATACAGTTAATTTTTTGCAAGATGATTACATCTAAACAGTAAACTGCATATGTATATTATTGTTTTATGTTATTACTACCGAGCATATCTGAGTTGTTCAAATTGGTATAAAGTTTTAATGGGAACATCTAGATCTGGGGATAACTGATTCACCCCCCCCCCCCTCTCGATTATTCTAAANATCTAGATCTGGGGATAACTGATTCCCCCCCCCCCCCCTCTCGATTATTCTAAATTCATTCTAACATGCATGTCACTTGCTCCTACATAGACCATGGAATTTGATAGGAGGGTCATGCATGATGGAGTGAAAAATTCATACTCCTTCAAGAAATACAATGTGACATACAAAATCATGTCACTGTTGGAGGATACCGAATTGAAGCTTACTAGTCCCAATGTTCTCATGGTGAGTGAAAAAGAGTTATTGGAGACCTTAGATGAAGGAGAAGGAGTTGGATTTTCCTTGGTGTTAAATCCAAAGGAAGTTTTAGACAAAACAGAGAAGAGGATAGAGCTACCAAAAGAAGTCTAAGAGATGTTAGTGAAGTATGAAGGAATAGTGAGTGATGGACAACCATCAACCCTACCCCCTAAGAGGTTTGTAAGCCATCAGATAGACCTAATACTAGGATCTACCCTATCCAATAAGGAATCCTATCAAATTACTCCCAAATAGAATGAAGATATTGCTAGACAAATCCAAGAGCTCTTAAAACAAGGCCTTATAAGAAAGAGAATTAGCCCTTGTTTCATGCCCACGGTCCTAGCCCCTAAAAAGGGAGGAACTTGGAGGTTATGTATAGACTCCAGAGAAATCAATATGATCACCATTAGGTATAGGTTCCATATCCCTAGGATAGAAGACCTAATGGAATATCTAGGAGGAGCAAGGTAATTTACAAAGATGGACCTAAAAAGTGGCTATCATCAAATCAAAGTAAATGAAGGGGATGAGTGGAAAATAGACTTCAAGACTACAAAAGGACTATATGAGTGGCTTATCATGCCATTTGGGTTTTCAAATGCCCCATCAGCATTCATGAGGTTGATGAATGAGTTACTTAAAGAGTACAATGGAAAGTTTATAGTAGTCTACTTAGATGATATACTCATCTACAGTAAGACAAGGGAAGAGCAACTCAAACACCTTGAACTAGTTTTTAAGAAGTTTCAGGAGGAGAAGTTGATGGTCAACTTAGAAAAGTGTGAGTTCATCAAGACAAAGTTGGTGTACCTTGGTTTTGTGCTATCTCAGGGTAACTTAAAGATGGATCCTAGCAACATGGAGGCCATCATCAACTGGCCTACTCCAAGAACAAGCACTAAGGTAAGAAGCTTTCATGGTCTAGGAAAGTACTATAGAAATTTTATTAAGAAATTTAGTGCAATCTGTACTCCTATGTTGGACACTATTAAACGAGGCATGAAGACCAAGTTTATTTGGAATGAACAAGCTAACCATGGTTTTGAGCTACTGAAAAAGAAGATTGAAACCCAACCAATTTTGGTTTTTCTTTGAAAATCTATTTATAGTGGAGTGTGATGCCAACAATGTGGCAATTGGAGCTGCCTTAAGCCAGGAGGGAAGACCACTAGCCTTCCGCTCTGATAAACTAAGTGAAGCTAAGAATAAATATTTTTCTTATGACCTAGAGATGTATGCTCTAGTCCAATCACTAATAAAATGGAGGCATTACTTGCTTCCAATGGAGTTCATAGTCTATTCATACAATCAAGCCTTGAGTTTCTTGAACTCACAAGACAAATTGAGTCATAAGCATATGAAGTGGGTTGAATACCTGCAAGCATATACATTCAACATCAAACATAAGAAGGGATTGCAGAAAAAGGTTGCATATGCCTTGAGTAGAAGAGCCCTTATTGTCCAAGAGATTCAACTACAGAGCATGGGAATAGACAACTTCAAAGATCTATATGGTGATGATGAAGACTTTGTAGACATTTACAAGGTATGTCAAGAATATCAGAACCACTTTCATAGTCAATATTCTCAATATTCTTTGCAAAATAATCTCCTATTTAAAGGAAGTCAACTATGTGTCCCTAGAGGGTCTATAAGGGAGAATTTGATTTAGGAGAAACATAATGGTGCATTGAGTGGTCATTTTGGGGTCAGTAAGACACAAAAACTTGTTTAGATATTTTACTTTTGGCCAAAGATGAATGTGGATATTAGGAAATATGTTGAGAGTTGCATTGTGTGTCAGAAGGCCAAAGGAACATCCACTAACATTGGCCTTTACCAACTACTTCCTATCCCAACTAGACCATGGGAATGCTTGAGCATGGACTTTGTGGTTGGATTGCCCAAGTCAAGATAGGGAATGGATAGTTTCTATGTGACAGTACACAGGTTTAGAAAAATGGCTCACTTTGTGCCATGCAAGACAATCAATGATGCTAATCAAATCGCTTCTCTTTTATTTAAAGATGTTGTCAGAATTCATGGATTGACTTTGAGCATTGTATCAGACAGAGACACCAAGTTTATGAGTCACTTTTGGAAGACTCTATGGTAAAATTTGGGCACCAACTTAACCTTTGGATTTGCATACCATCCTCAGACTAATGGTCAAATAGAGGTAGTTAATAGAAGCCTTGGCAATCTCCTAAGATGCTTGACAAAGGATTATGGTTAGACATGGGACCAACTCATAGGTCAAGCTGAATATGCTTAAAATGATACTGTAAAAAAGACTACTAGGAAGATTCATTTTGAAATTGTCTATGGTCTACACCCTAGAGGCATTTATGTTCTTAGAGAACTGAAGGATGGAGTGAAAGGCAATGGATATGTTGAGGACTTTGCATATGCTATGCAAGAAGTTCATGACACAGTCAGGAAGACACTGATTGACAACACTAAGAAGATCAAGAGTAACGTTGATGAAGTTAAAAGGGATGTTCAATTCAAGGTTGGGGATCTAGTCATGGTACATCTTAGCAAGGATATTCTATAGAAAGGAATCCCCCACAAGTTACAGATGAGAAGGATTGGCCCCTGCACTATACTGGCCAAGTATGGAGAAAATTATTACAAGGTGGAGTCACCAGAGAATAGTGGCTTGTCACATTTCTTTAACATTGTAGACTTGGTTCTATACAAGGGACCAATCCCTGATCCTGATCAGAGTTTGACTAAGGTCATCCAAGAGGTAGAAGAACTCCATTTTTCATCTACACCAGTCAAGAAGGAAAACTACATACTGGAATCCAAAATTTACAAGAAAAATAGGAAGAAGGATTACAAAGAATACTTATTAAAGTGGAAAGGACAACCAGATGCAGATGCTAGATGGATAAAGGAGTCAGAATTCAAAAAGTTGGGCATTGATCCTGACTTACTCAATCCAAGGATGGATTGAAAACTTTCACTTAGGGAGGATGGTGCAGGAGCACCTAGGCCACCTACCAAACCCTAGATGTTTTGGATTGTAAATAACCTTGGTCAAGTCAGTGTGTGTTTATTTTGGACCTTAGAAGGTCTTGCAAGGTGTGTAACTAGGTGGATAGATAGTTAGTGTCTAATCCAACCTAGTATAGTTAGGTTTCTTTAATGCTTAGTTTTGGCCTAAATGGGAAATGATGTCAAAATGTGTCCAAGACCCATGTGTGGTTAGTAAGATTCTTAAGGAGGAATAAATTATTTTATTTCATCAAACTAAATGGGTTAGAGGCCCTAGAATATAGTTTGCATCATAAATGCAAAAGATGCCAAAAAGTTGTCATGACAACATTTGCAACTTTTTACAAATGTTGTATGCAACTCGAAAAAATTGGATTCCCACCATTCTAGGAGTGGGAAATGAATTTTAGGGCCCTAAAATGGTGGAGGAATAATCTTTAGACATTGTATGTCTTGTTTCCTGAGGTAGACTGAATATATGCAAGTTTTGGAGAGCAATAGAATAAGTATTTTTTTGGAAACATAATACAGTCGGTGTATCTACAAGATATTTGTGTTTTAATGGATTGAATTGACTGATCTAAGAGTTGATTCATGTGGTAGAGACATATCTAAGATTTTTTCATTTAGAGTTAAAATAGATTAGAGTTGATTTGATAGGTGTAGGAAATCATTTACTAACTAGGTAGTCTGTTGGTCCAGTTTAGGTAGTTTTTGATTTCATCGCTCCCCCATGAAATTCAACCATGGGAAATGAAAAAGGTTGAATAAATGTGTTAGGGGAGCCTTTTTACAGTGTACATATGTAAGTATGAGGTCAAAGTTGTCGATTTGAAATTTTTAAAGCCATGCCCTAGGCGAGCTAGGACAGTCTAGTTAGGTGTATGGCAGTTGAAAAGAAGAATGCAAAGACAAGGGTGTGTATGGGAGTACTAAACCAAGTGTGGTCTCAATGTCATTAGAGTCTCATAGACCCATAGTGTTGATTTTAGAATCCAGCCAATCCATTTGGATTGATTTTTTCATAGAAATCAGGGAAGTGCTTATGAGGAGCCAAAATAGGCCTAATAGTCCTACATTTCAGGACAGAGGTGTACGGAAAGGTTCGGAACCCTAGACCATAGAAATATTTTAGATTTCCCAAAAGGGTATCTAGATCCTAGATATTTTTTAGGGGTTGTGTGGAATTTTTTTAGAGAAAATCTTGAAAAACCCTCTGGATAGGGCTAATTGGTGTTTTAGGCCTAATAGGACAATTTGGGTGCAATTTGGAAACTCGAATAACTTGGGATTGAAGACCTATGAAATATGGATTGTATGGATGTAGAATTAATATGTAAAGAGTATACAAGACCCTTGTAACATGTATGGAGTTGGTTTGAAGAGTTTACCATTGGAATTCTTCAAGGCCAAGAAGAAGCATGAAGACAAAACTAGTGATTGAGGTCCTTCAAGGTGAAACACAATAGTTGTAACTCTTAGGGAAGAGTTAGGAGGATTCTAGGGCTTAGTTCCTTGAGGCTAGGGTGATCCTTAAAAGATAATTGGGGTCCTAACTGGACGAGGACAAGTAAGGTCATGTCTTGAAGTATTGTGTGAGCACACCTTGGGAGCACTTCTATCAATTGGTTGATCACATTGTTTTCATCGACAAGTTAATAGCCAGACATAAGATAGATTTTTAAAGTTGTTTTATTCCATTTTTCAAGGAGAAATCTATGGGATAAAAATAATGCATGCTTTAAAGCAAGAATGGTGAGAATTGCGGATCACGCCAAGAACAGGAAATTCAAGGACTTAGAAATGGTGAAATTATGTCTATAAGAGAGACAAGCTCAATCATTATGAATTGGTGGGTGAATAGAGAAGAGGATGCTAAAGAGAACACTGGTGAAGAAAACTTCATATAGTCCTGATCAAACAAGCTAAAGAATAGAGCTAAAGATTTCTGTGGACACTGAGCAACAAAGGAACAATAGCATCACCAAGCAAAAAGAAGTGGAGCAAAGGAATAGAAAAGAAACATTGATCAGAAAGGTATTATGTGCTTACAATAGATCTAAACATCTACAAGTTTAAGTTGTATATATGAATAGATCATTTACTATTTCAGTTTAACCATTGGATCAAAAATTCTCTTAACCGAGCAGGATTTAATTATCCTTTATATATTGAGATACATCCCAAGGAGTATTAAAAATTTTCTCATGAAGATAGCATAGTGAAATGCCAGATATCAAGTGACAAACTATTATATTAAATCCTCTAACAAGGTCACACTTAACAGTGTGTTTGCAACCTTTAACAGGGTTGGCTCTTCACCGAGCTCACTTCAGAAGAGTTAAAATTTTGGGTTACTGGTCCCAAGTGGTTTTTCCCTTAATAGGGTTTCTACGTTAAAAATCCATGTGTCAAATGTTTTTATGGTTCATTACTTTAATGTTTTTCTTTCCACATTAATAAAATAGGATTGATCGATAAACACTAATTTATTTACTATATTTTGGTAAAGGCTAGATTGTTATTTGATAAAGCTTAAGAATAAGGTTTAACAGTGAAATATGAGCAGTAGTTGTTTGATAATATAATTTAAGGGCATACATCTTGTAGGAATGAAGAAAAATAGAGGTTTATAATTGTGGTATAAATTTTTTGGGTTGATATTGGATTAATTTTTTAGGCCACTAATTCACGCCCCCCCCACCCTCTCAGTTATTCTAACATAACACTAAGCTAATTAAATGAAAAATAGTCTACAAAGAGCTGAATAAAATCAATGATGTATGGTAGATTTGTGCATTGTCTTTGGAAATCAAGTCAGACCAATAATGGCACCATTTTTCCATATCTACAAATAAATAGGGACAAAGAGCTGAAGAATACTATAGCATTAATATCAATTATTTTTTATTATAAATTGATATTATTATTGTTGAGATATAAAGAAAGATATAGATTTTGAAATAAAATAATAAACGAAACACCGAATGTACACACAGAGAAAACAAATATTTATAATGGTTCATCCCAAAAAGATTATACCCACTCTACAAGTAAGAAAATCACTTTTATTCACACTTTCAACATGCATCCATGTACAACAACTCTGTTACATATATCTTCTTTTCAAGAAGTGAAGCCAAACAACAATCTCTGGCTATCACAGTAAAATATATGGAATAAGAATCAATTCAAAAAAGGAAACCCAACAGTCATGAGTTACTTGATGATTGGGCTTTAGTCTTCATCAGAACTGTTAAAATCTCCCACTTGAATTCCAGTCAATGCTACAAGAAGAGATTCATAGTGATATTCCCACTTGGATCTTATGGTTATTTCGTCACAATGTCGAGAGAAGTTCTACAGAATTCAAACTTCTCCCGAGATACAACCTTTGTTAGAATATCTGCCAGATTTACTTTTGTGTCAATTTTCTCTAACTATAATTTTCCTTCCTCAAGAGCATGAAAAATGAAGTGATATATAATCTTAATATGCTTCGTGTGGCTCTGGAAAGTAGAGTTCTTAGCCAAATGAATTATGTTGTTACTATCACAAAACAAAGTAAAATTTGATCGCATATATCCCATCTCTCCAAATAATCGTTGTAGCCATATCAGATCATGTGTGCCCTCAGTGAGAGAAACATATTCAACCTCAATAGAGGAAAGAGAAACTATCAATTTCTTATGAGAGGCCCAGCTAATCACTTGTCTAACAAAATTAAATGCATAACCTCTAGTAGAACATCTTGTATCTAAATCACCGGCCATATTAGAATCAACATAACCATAAAGTTTTTTATTTTCACCTGTAAAATATAAAACATAATCTATAGTACCTTTCAAGTACCAAAGAATCCATTGAACTGCATGCCAATGTATTTTTCCTGGATTACTCATAAATCTCCTCACAACTCCCAGTACATGAGCAATATCCAAACAAGTGCAAACCATTGCATACATAAGACTACCAATTGTAGATGAGTATGGAATATTATCCAATTATTCCTCTTCTTCCGAAGTAGAAGGACACATTGTAGAAGATAACCAAAAGTGATCAGCTAAAGGAGTAGCAAAATATTTTGCATTTGACATATTAAATCTATCCAAAAATTTTAAAATATAGTTTTCTTGAGACAATTTAATTACATGTTTCTATCTATTTTGAATTATATCCATCCCAAGAATCCTCTTCATTTCCCCTAAATATTTCATGGAAAAAAGAAGAGCCAAATGCCTTTTTAATTCATCAACAATGCACAGACTTGTGCCAGTAACAAGCATATCATCGACATAGAGTAATAAAATGACAAACTCACCATTGGGAAGTCACTTTTAGTAAACACAAGGATCAGATTCACAGTGTATGAAGTTTTTTTTGTCATAAAGCTATCAAAATTTAAATATCATTGGTATGGGGCTTCCTTAAGCCCATATAAACTCGATTTTAATTTGCAGCATAAGTGTTCTTCACCCTTTTTAATAAAGCCCTTAGGCTGCTCCATGTACATTTCTTCTTCAATATCTCCATGAAGGAATGTTGTTTTGACATCAAGTTGCTCAAGCTCGAGGTCTAAAATTGTTTTCATACCCAAAACCAAATGGATTGTTTGCATTTTCACAACTAGAGAAAAAATCTCATTAAAATTGATGCCCTTTTATTGAGAAAAACCTTCTACCACCAATCTGGCCCTGTATCTTTTTTGTCCTCCAACTTCTTCTTTCAGCCTATAGACCCGTTTATTTTTCAAAAATTTTGATTTGGTGGAGAAAGGACTAAATCCCAAGTATCATTTGTTTGCAAAGACTCCATTTCATCCTTCATTGCATCCATCCAATGCATGGAATTCCCATCATGACATACATGTCAAAAAGTTTGTGGCTCTCCCTGATCAGAACATAAAGAAAATAAAAGTTCATAATCATCAAATTTGCATGGACATTTTCTTTCTCTGGTAGACCTCCATAGTGGAATACTCTGATTATTGTCTTCACTGTGAACAGGACCAAAAACCTTTGTATTTCCAACAATGAATTCATTTCAAATGCCATGTATATTACTAACATGTTGTTCTTCTCACAATTTGGATATCATAAGAGGTGCACTAGAAGTGTGGAGCACTGGTGAAGAGGCGGGCATTTGGAAGATAGAATTCTCCACACTCTATTGAGAATGGGCCACGTGCAGTGGAGTAGAGTCCTTGTGTGACAAGGAAGGCTGCGGGGAAGCCCAAAAAAATGGGAGAGGCTACAGATCGACTACCCGTGGAAGAGTAATGAGTGGAGGCTATGATGGGAATAGAGCATCCTACTCTGCAATAGCTCCACCATCATAAATTTGACGAGGTTGTACAGGTGTTGAGGCAGTCACAGTAAAAAAATGAGTTGACAGATGATGAAGAGGAGCGGGTGTAGTAAAAATGGGGAGAGTGTTGGTTATAAGGGAATGTGAATTAATTATGAAAGGCAAAGAATTTGTAGAAGAGGGTTGTCCAACAATGCTTGAAGAGAATAACCATAGATGGGCGAAATGTGACCCATGGAATTATCTATACCGGAGTAACATTGTCAAATAGATCAAATTCAATAGAATCACCAAAAGTGGTATTCTGATTCTGCAAGCCTAAGAAAAAAATTTCATTAAAGATAACATCCCGGTTGCGGATAACTTTCTTTACAACGGGATCCCACAGTCTAAAACCAAATTTATCTTCACCCTACCCCAAAAATATACATAGCTTGGATTTGAAATCCAATTTTGTTCAATTTTCTTTAGGAACATGCACATAAGAATCACAGCCAAAAACACGCAAATGATTAAATGAAATTCATTTCCCAAGCCACCTTTCTTCCAAAATGTCAAAATCAAGATGAGATGAAGGAGCATGATTAATTAAATAGATAGCAGTATTACATGCATCTGCCCAAAATTCTTTCGACAAACTAGCATTGGAGAGTATGCACCGAGCTCTTTCCAAAATAGTTTGATTCAACCTCTCAGCTGCACCATTTTCTTAAGGTGTATAAGGGACTATTTTAATGTGACGAATGCCATGATCTCCACAAAAATTGTCAAATTCCAAAGAGAAAAAATCACCACCATTATCTATTAGTAGACATTTCATTTTCTTTCTAATCTGATTTTCAACCATAGCCTTGAAACTTTTAAATTTACAAAACACCTCTTATTTCTTATTCAACATATAAATACAGACTTTACGATTAAAATCATTAAGAAATGTAATGAAGTAATTTGCACCACCGATAGAAGTTACCTTTGTAGGACCGAAAACATCAGAATGCACAAGCTCTAATGGAGAATATTTATTTTAATGACCCATACACTTAAAGCTGGTTTGATTTTGTTTTTTATAAAGGCAATGCTCACATAAATCAAAATCAAGTGATTTAAGATCGGGAAGTTGATCACGTTGAAGCATTGCTCAAGACCCTTCTTACTCATGTGACCAAGCCTCTTATGCCAAAGTTTAGTGTTATTATTTGTAATGGTCACGGTAGCTCCCGCTTCATTGCATTCTAAAACATATAAACTCCCTAGTTTCTTTCCTTTTACCAAAATCAGCAAACCTTTGGTTACTCTCATGAATGTAAAGGAAAAAGAACATTACAGCCTTGTGCATAAAGTTGACTTACAAAAATCAGATTTCTTTTAAGAGAATGAGCATGGCGTACATCTTCCAAAAGACATTTTCTACTATTTTTCAGTGATAATAAAATATCGCCCTTTCCTACAATGTCACATTCTTTGTTATCTCCAAGAAAAACTTTACCAAGCATACCTTCCTGATAATTCGTGAAAGCACTACGATGTGGAGTAGCATGGAAAGAGGCTCTGGAATATAGAACCCACAAACTTTCATTTGTGTCACCAACTACAAGAACCAATACACCATCATCCCTAACAGCTTCAGTATGTGCTCCATCATTTATCACTCTATCTTGGGCCTTTTTGTATTTCCTACATTTATTTTTGGTATGTCCCAATTTACCACAAAACCAGCATGTATTATTTCTACCTCCTTATTGTGATCAATGTGTGGAGTGAGACCTTCCATTGTTGTTATTTCTACCTCTTTCTTGACTCCTACCTTGATTTCTTGTGCTAAGTGTTGTTAATGTGTCACCTGAGGAAGACTCATGATTCTTCCTACGAATGTCTTCGCTGAGAAGTGTAGGAGAAAACTCATCAAATTTAAGTTTAGTTTTGGCAGCCACCGAAGTGCTGAAAACCATTACCACTCCCTCACAACTATTTGGAAATGAACATAACAGCAGAATATCTTTTATCTTGTCATCTAATGTTATGCCTACTAAAATCAATTGAGAAAGTAATGTATTGAACTCATTGAGATGATTCGACATAACTCCTCCTTCTTTCATTTTTAGATTGTATAAATTTTTCATAATGAATACCTTATTCAATGCTAAAGCTATCTCATATAATGAAGATAATTTATCCCACAACTCTTTCATTGTCTTCTCTGTTATGACATTGAAGAGCACATTTCTTAAGAGTGATAAAAAAATTGTTGCATGTGCTTTCTGATCGATCTTCTCTCATTCTTATGGCATTAGTGATCCTTGACCCTTGGTCTTTCCTTGCAATGTAGTTGAGAGATCCTACTTAATCAATAATGATTCAATCTACACTTTCCATAATCTGAAATTTTTCCTAGCAAACTTCTTGATTTTCTATTTGCCTGCCTCATCCATGACTTCGAGAAATCTTCACTGATTTCCAAAAAATCAAATCGAGCTTTCCTATCTCTGATACCAATTTTGAGATATAAAGAAATATACAAATTTTGAAATAAAAGAATAAATGAAACACAAATGCACACACATAGAGAAAACATAGATTTATAGTGGTTCGTCCCAAAAGGACTACATCCACTCTACAAGCAAGGAAATCATTGTAATTCAGACTTTCAACATGCAGCCATCCAAAATAACTCTGTTACATATATCTATTTTCAAGAGGTAAAGCCAAACAAAAATCTCTGGCTATCACAGCAAAACAAAGAGAAAAAGGGTCAATTCAGCAAAGCAAACCCAATAGTCATCAGTTACTTGATGATTGGGCTTCAGTCTTCATTAGAAATGTTATAATTATAATATAATAATATCATACTAAATACATTAATTATAGTATCTTAGTATTAGTGACTTACAGAGATTGAATCGATAATAAAATCAATCTCCAATCATTATGGCTTTACGCACGTGACTGTTGGTGTACCTATAAAATGTTCATTACCTATCTATAACACCCACATCTTCTCAATTCTTATCCCTTTCTCTTTTCGTTCTTCCTTATTGGAAAATAATTTATTGTTTCTATTTTCTCAGCTCTATTTTATACAAGTCATTGGTGAGCCTCAAAAGGATTGGAGGAGAACTAGAAGCACCATGTTGGAAAGCCAGGTCGAACTTTTATTAAGGAAGCAATTGAAATAACTATCTAGAAATCCAGTGGATGGCTTCTGAGTAAGCCTTGTTGATGATTCAAATATTTTTTAGTTGAATGTAACAATAATTGGTCCCCCAGACACGTTGTATGATGGATAATTTTTCAATGCTCTCATGAGTTTTCCAAAGTTCTCCATCAGTGAAGTTTACATTAGAAATGTAGCATTCCAACATTTACCTAGATGGGTGTGTTTGCATATCAATTCTTCATGAACTTGGAGATGACCCAAATGGTTACGAGCATGCCAGTGAAAGATCTAGTTACTTGTGCACACTATGGAAACCATTCTATTGAGTATTATATAAATGATATCTAGTCCTAATAATGAATCACCTGCAACTGTTGATGGAGCCAAAGAATGTCTAGATCAAAGAGATGAATTCAACAAGAAAGTTGGCAAGATCATCAGGTGGTCCCAAGAAATGTTATGAGACTAGACATGGTTGATTTGTGTGAATCCAATTAATTCTTAGTGTATATATATTTTAAAATTATGATCAACATTCATGAAACTTAATTTATATTAAGTTTATTATGGGGATTTCCTTTAGTTTGAAGAAAAGTATTTGAATCTTAAGGAAAAAATGAAAAAATGATGTTATTATAAATATGTGTGTGTGTGTGTGTGTGTGTGTTTTCTAACTCTCGCAGAATATTGAAATATGACAACTTAAGACTTGCAGCATATTAACTCCAAATAATTACTCATATTTTCTAGCATTCTTTTTTGCATTAGTTTTAGAAATAAAATTTTTATTCAAATAATTTATATTCTTATCAAATGTTGTTGATCTGTTATTTTAAAGATCTGTATTATAGCCTCTCAAAATATAGTGAATTAATTATACTATATACATTCCTTTCAATGTTGGATTTTCAAACTAAATCAGATTGCCATGACCCTCTCCTTACACACACCTACTTGTCAGAAGTCTCTAGAATCTTTCAATAGAGAAGTTATTGATGCAAATATTTTATCCTCATCTAGATCCTGACGTGCAACAAATGTATTTAATTCTATAGGTGAGTTTGAATTTAGATTTGTGGGGAAAATTTGATTTTGTTTTTGGATAGTGAATGGTATAAAGAGAAGAAAGTTTTTATTGTTCAATAAGTTGGTTGTTTGTATGCACCAGCAAGATAATGTTCTTTGTGTGCTCTATTTTAATCAGAGGACTTTTATATTGTAGCAGTAGTTGTGCAGTAATAGTGATTGCTCTAGGTAATCTTGTGAAAGCTCTGAGAAGCTCCAGGTAATTTTGTATGCAGTCCCAAATTATTGCAAGTTTATTTTGAAGTCACTAGTTGTAGATATTAGTTTATTTTTAAGTTTGTAGTTTACATTTTTTCAGATTTGTAGTTGTAAAAGTTATTTTTCAGATTTGAAATAGAAAGAAAGAAGAATCTTGCATATGTCCAGCTCTTTATTTTTATTTTCTCCATTTGATTTAATTCCACAGTGTATTCCCAGTGATTGGAAAAAAGAATTTGAATCTTTGTGTTTATGCTTTGTCCTATTTTTTGGATTTAGTTTGTTACTATTTTCAGAGCATCTCTTTGTTAGTTTTCAGATTATAGAGTGAGTCTATAATCTTTACATTATATCGGAGTTGTTTAGCCCTTAAATCCTTGTGAGTTTGGGAATTTTTGTTCTGGATATTGAAGCTTTTCTATAGGTTACATGGTTAAAGATCAAGGAAACAGCTAACAACATCCAGTGTCTTTTAATGGACAAACCTATGATGTTTTGGCAAAGAAGATGAAGACTATAATGGTTCCAAATAATTTTTGGGAGCTTATGGTCAATGGATTTGTGGATGTGGTTGACCCAACTCTGTTTGCTTCCCTCTCAAACAATCACAAGACTCAGTTGAAAGAGTCAAGGAGGAAAGATGCTAAATATTTGTGCTTGATTGAAACAACCTTGACAAAGGTGATTTTTCCCAGAATAGAAGTAGCTAACTATTCCAAATAATCTTGCATATCCTCCATACAATATTTAAAGGGACTGACAAAGTTTGTTTGGTAAAGCTCTAGATGCTTCAAAGAGATTTTGAGACTCTTCTAATGAAGGACAATGAGTTCATTTAATATTTCAGCTCAAGATTCTCTAGTTTGATAAACCATTTGAGAAAAAATGGATAAGTCATGGAGGAGAAAATAATAATAGAGAAAATCTTGAGAAGTCTGCCCTCGAGATTTTATACAATAGTTATTTCCATTGAAGAAGCAAAGGATCTCTCTACATTAACTGTGGATGATTTAATGGGTTCTCTACAAACCCATGAGAATTTCCTTAATAGGTATGTAAATTATTCCCAAGAGTAAGCTTAAAATCCCAAGCCAATACAAGAGGCAAGGGGAGAGAAAGAAATAACTCTAGACAAGGCTCAAGAGTTAGAGGTCACGGTAACTCTAGACAAAGATATGTTGGAGGATATACCTCAACACAAGAAAGTGTCCATGAAGGAGCTAGCATCTCTTAGAAAAAATCTAGAGGAGGCAAGAAGATGAATAGCATGAACAAGAGAAATACTGAGTGCTATTATTGTCATAAACTTGGGTGTTATGCAAGTGAATACTAGAAAAAGAAGAATGAGCAGTCAAAGAAGAATGTAAATGTGGATGATGTGAATGTGTGTGAAGGAAATAATCTCATAGCCTTCATCATGTGTAACATTGGTGAAGAAGGAAGCCCTGGGATCTGGTATTTGGACAATGGTTGTAGTAACCACATGAGTGGTAATGAAAGTATTTTTTCTTTCATTGATAAAAATGTTAAGTCTAAAATTAAAATGGGGAACAATGGAAATATTCCAATTATGGGAAAAGGATTTATTATGATCTACACCAAGAAAGGTGAGAAGAAGGAGATTCATAGTGTTTATTTTTTCCCCGGTATGAAGCATAATTTGATGAGTGTTGGGCAGCTCATTTAGAATGGACACAAAGTGATGATGCAGAATGACCAATGTTGTCATTTATGAGAAAGATGGGAGTAAGAAAATTGTTGTGGCAGTCCAAATGATAAGAGGACTTTTTTTTAACATAGATATGTGCTTCTCTTCTCAACTTGTAGTTGCACCTCCCAAGAAAGCATGTGCAACAATACAAAAAAAATCACCATTAAGGAGCGTGATTGAAGAACCCTCCAAGTTATGACATTTAAGGTATGGACATCTTGGCTATGATGGTTTAGATTTATTTCCCAAGAAAGAATGGTAGGTGGTTTTCCATGCATTCTAGAGTCTAGTAGAAAGTGTGAGGCTTGTATTTTGTATAAGAAACATCATCTGCCCTTTAAATCTAGTAAATCTAGAAGGGAAAGAGCGCCATTAGAGCTGGTGCATACTAATTTAGTTGGCCCTATGAAAATCACTTCCACTGGGGGAGTACTCATTTTATGACATGGGTATATTTTTTGAAAAATAAATTTGAAGCTTTTGATAAGTTTTTAGAGTTTAAAGCCCATGTTGAAAAATAAATTGGACATTATGTTAAATTCCTAAGGTTTGATAGATGGGGGAGAAAACCTCCAATATTTTTGTAAATTTTTGTAGGAAAAATGGCATAAAGAAGGAGCTTACAGCTAGTTATACTCCACAACAAAATTGAGTGTCTTAGAGAAAGAATAGGACCATCGTTGAGATGGAAAGGAAAATGATAAAAGAAAAAGGACTCTCAATTGAATATTGGGGAGAAGTTGTAGAAAAAAAAACATATTTGATCAATACAATTCCTACAAAGGCAATCCATCACAAGATCCCTCTTGAGGCATGGGAAAATCATAGATAGATGGTTGAACACTTACGATTGTTTGGGTGTGTAGCATATACACACGGGCCAAAAGAGAAAAGGAAAAAGTTGGATGACAAGGGTGTGAAGTGTATATTTGCGTGATATAGTCCTAAATCAAAGACATACAGATTTTATAACTCAATCACCAAAATTATCATCATTTTAAGAGACGTAGAGTTCATGGAGAATGAGTCATGGGATGAATTGGTGGACACACCATCAAGAAATTCAAGTAAAGTGCCTATTATTGATGAAGATGATGATTTAATGGTCAACAAGATGATTCAGTAGCACATACAAAAAGCTACTAACAAAAAAGGCAAAAAGGAAAGAAACCACAAACAATCATAGAATCAGCTCCTGCTAGCACTCGACAACTCTGGATTGGTACACAGAGAGCTCTAGAGGACTCCTGATGTAGCATGCATAGCACAACAATAGTAGTAGTGAGAGTTATAACCCCACTCTCACCTCCCTATTACCAAACAAGACCAAGATTCTAAGGGAGATCTACCAAAATGAAAGGTATGAAGATGAATTTGATGAGAACATCAATTTTGCATTATTTTCTCATAGTAATCGGATTTATTTTGAGGATGTTGTGAAAGAAAAAAAATGGTATGAGGCCATGGATGAGGAAATACATGCAATAGAAAGAAATTAAAATTGGGAGCTAACTGATTTTCTTCCCAGTTCAAGAAATTTGTTGGGGTTAAATGGGTTTACAATACCAAGAGTAATGTTGAATGAAAAATAGATAGACATAAGGCTCAATTAGTGGTCAACGGATGAAAAACAACAATTTGGTAGAGATTATGATGATATGTATGCCCCTCTATAAATAAGATCTTGGAGAGATTTAGAATGTAGATCAGTAAGCCTACCCCAACACCAAAAATAGTAGATCTAAATTTGAGCAAGGAATATTGCAACAACAATGTGAATCCAACCTTGTATAAAAGTTTGGTTGGAATTCTAATGTGTTTGATGATAACTAGGCCTGATATAATGCATGTAGTAATTTTGATTTCCAACTTTATGGAAACTCCAAAGGACTCCCATTAGAAAGAAGGAAAGAGAATCCTAAGGTATGTGAATGGTAACAAGGGATATGGTATTTTGAATAATGCAGAAAATGATTTTGGGCTTGTTGGTTACATAGATAGTGATTAGGCATAAAGTTTGGATGATAGTAAAAGCACTTTTGGTTATGTATTTCACATGGGTTCAAGTGTAATCTCATGGGCTTCTAAGAAGAAACCCGTAGTTTCTCAATCTATAGTAGAGGATGAGTATATAGCATCAAATGCAACAATATGTCAAGCTATTTGACTGAGAAGGATCTTGGCAAAATTGAAGGAAGAACAAGAGGATGGAACCACAATATTTTGTGACAATATTTCCTCAATACCTTTGACAAGAAATCATGTGTTTCATGGAAGAAGCAAGCACATTGAAATTAGGTATCATTTTATCAGAGAATTAGTTGAGATGGTGAAATAAAAATGGATTTTTGCAAGTCTAAGCAGCAGCTAGCAGACATTTTCACCAAGCCATTAGCCATTGCAATTTTTGAGTGCCTAAGGAGAAAATTGGGCGTACTTAATTTGGATTAAGATGATCTTGTTTTTCAGATCAGGACAAAGGGGGAGTGTTAGAGTTTTTAAACCACATCAGATTTCCCTGACCCTCCCCTAACACACACATACTTTTTAGAAGTCTTGAGAAGATTTCAATAGAGAAGTCATTGTTTCTCAGAGATTTTATCCTCATCTGGCTCCTGACATACAAAAGATGTATTTAATTCTGTAGGTGAGTTTGAAATCATATTTATGGGAGAAATATAATTTCTTTTTTGGATAGAGAATGATATAAAGGGAAGAATATTTGTATTCTTCAATAAGCTGGTTGTTTGTATGCAGCAACAAGAAAATGTTCTTTGTGTGCTCTTTTTTTATCAGAGAATTTTTATATTGCAGCAGCAGTTGTATGTATTTCCATGTTGAGCAGTAATTGCTCTAGGTAATCTTGTGAGAGCTCTGAGAATCTCCAGGCAAGTTTGTATACAACCCCAAATTGTTGCAAGTTTAGTTTGAAGTCAGTAGTTGTAGACATTAGATTATTTATGAGTTTGAAGTTTGTATTTTCAGATTTGTAGTTGTAAAAATTATTTTCATATTTTTAATAGAAAGCAAGAAAAAGCTTGCATATCTCCAGCTCTATATTTTTGTCTTCATTTGATTCAATTTTGTTGTGTATTCCCAGTGATTAGGAAATAGAGTTGCAATCTCTATGTTTATGCTCTACCCTATTTTGGGGATTTAGTTTATTACTATTTTTAGAGCATCTCTTTGTGAGTTTTTAGATTATAGATTGAGTCTATAATCTTTACAAACATAATTTTAAGATACTTCAAAGGTGCTATTTTTATAAGTTTCATGATGAGTCATATCTTAAAACCTTAATTGTACATAAATAAATGTCCATTTTTTATTTTAAATGTGTGTGTGTGTGTGTGTGTGTGTGTGTGTGTATATATATATATATATATA
>MU226139.1:591463-610475 GCA_018584345.1 Thuja plicata
TATGTATATATATATGTACATATATATACATATATATATACATATGTATACATATACATATATGTATATATATATATGTGTGTATGTATATATGTATATGTATATATACACATATGTATATATAGGTATGTATATATATATATATGTATATATATACATATATGTATATATATACATATATATACATATGTATATATATATATGTATATATATACATATATATAATGTTAATTTACGACTGTATTAGTTTTGGTACTTGATAAATTTGATATATTTAGTTTTACCTAATGACTAAAATAATTTGTTCCCACCAACTAGATTGTAATTTTTTTTTAAATAAGACTACATTATAAGGATAGCTCCCTATATTCATTTTAAAAACAATACATAGCACAAAGTTAGGCACCAGGTCAATACGAATGGAAAAAGAAGTCAACTCTAGCTCTAATTTCCATCATTCTTTCAACATCCCTTTGTGTGGTCAAACCTCCATTGTTGTTTATGAAAGCCAAAAACTCTTACGCATTAATCCTCTTCTCCACTTCACATTTGAACAAGTTCCAAGCATTCTAGAGTTTTTTCATTTTTTCTTCAGCATTCAAATCCAAAAATTCCAACATAACTTTTGAGTCAAGCATCATAGGAACACGGTCAACAGTCTCAATCACTGCATCATAATACTCTTTCTGTTGGAAATATAATGAGGCTAGGTGACTGAGAGGGGGGGTGAATGAGGAACCGATAAAACTTATTCTCTTTTATCCTTTATTATATTCACTAATCTAATTGTATGCATGAAACTAAAAAGCAATAAACATCCACAACACTTGACACAATATTTGGTTACCCAAAAACCTTTCAAATAGAAAGTAAAACTGGCGTGGGGATGGTACCCACAAGATTTAGTACTGCAGTATAAATTTAGCCTGTTAAAGCTTACAATTGACCAGTTCTGATGGCCTTCCATGTTAGGAGTAATAAGGTATGTTAGTTCCACCTTGTGAAAGGATTTGTATAATACAATTAAGTATGCAACTCTGTTAGGAAATTTGTAAACGACTATTAAGTCCACCCGGTTAAAGGATTTTGTTGATACACCTGTTAGGATGAACTAGTGGATGATCTTCTATGCAACTTCAATTTGTTGAATGAGATCCTTTGAGATAATGTTGATCACCTAAATTTGATAGATGATTCATTGTTGTTCCTTACATTTTTGTAGCCTTCTAATCAATCTGCCACTTCATATTTGAAAATCCATATTCTGCTATTGCTACTTCACTTACACACATTTGGATAAATACAGTATCTTACATATATATCTTATCCAAAAAAATACCTTCATAGGTCAGCTTCTATAATATAAATTAATATCCAACAATAACAACTAAGTCGGCCCAATACTGATAATTGGGTCTAGTAATCCACTCGGGTGATATACTGACACTTGGGCAAGATGCTGACACTCAAGCGATATAGTAAACTGCCAATCTCTGGCACTCAAGCTAAATTGGGTACTCAGGTCACATTGATCACTCAGAGCTAGTATGTAACTCGGGTAATACTGGTGACTTGAGTGATACTGATTGCCACTATCTTCTCAGTCAAGACTGTAACTGCTCGGGTTACACTACAACTGCTCGGGTTGCACTTCAAGTTGCTGGCTCGATCAACACTATAATAAATAAGTGTTTTGGCACTAATTGACAACAATTCTTCCCATAAGGTCAACAATCTCCCCCTTTGGAATTAGTGGCCAAAAACACTTATCATACCAAAAACTGATCAACTGTTGAGTCAAAACTCCCCCTTACCATGTGCTTGGGTACTTGCTTGGGTTTTGACAACTTCTTTGTAGCTCGATTACAACTGAATTTGTTTTTTATTTTTCAAAATGGTTTTGAATTTGTGCTATGTATATCTTCCTCTACTATGTACATGTATTTCCTCATATCTTTTCTCCTTGTATATATACATATATTTCCTATATTTCCCCCTTGTTTTTGACACAAATGCCAAAAAGCATAACTAAAAGGTAATACCAAAATATGATAGAAAATCACAATGTACCTTCAAAATTTGAGACAAAGTGTTGTCCCAATTATCTTGCAACACCTTATGCAACTCAATCTAAATCTTTGCTGACAACTCCATCATCTAAGCTTTGCAACTAAAAAGTTGTTGTCATGTATGAGTGTCTTTGCATGAGCAATATGTTTCTACATGACATCCATGTGTGGAAAGATTTGGCTCTGTATAGCTATAAGGGATTCCCTTGTTCTTGCTTCTTCCCTTGGTAACTCTTCCTACAGATCAGTCAGATACTTGGTCTTAATGAAATGTGCTGAACTTGAACTAGGATTGAGTGCCAACCAATTTGCACTTTCCTTCAAATCAGTGTCAATATTTTTCAACTTAGTCTTTATTTCCATGGTAAAGTTGGAATTTTTTCTCAACTTTAAAAATAATGATACAACATTGTTCACTATGGATTCTAGAGAGCTAATGAGAGTGGTTAGCTTTACTTGATCTATTGTAATTTTACCTGCAACACTCTCTAGAACCTTATTCTCAAATTTCATTTCTACCTTCTGTAGTAATTTCTCCTGACCATTAAGATCTGTGTTGAACTTGTGGACTATGTCAACAAGTTGGTCCATAATAGAGTCATTCTCATTGACTTCAATTTCTATAAAATCAAGGAATATACCTTTGGTATCTTCCAGTACTCTGTTCCTTTTCTTCTCAGCTCAGAGCTTCTACTGCCTTGCTCTTTTCTTCCATACCTCTCCAAGTATATCCATTTGCTCGACTGTCAGGTTAGAAAGATATCAATTAGGAATCACAATGTCTTCTTCAAGATCAATTTCATGAGTGATTGTTTCTTTACCCTTGACCTTGGGATGAGATGAAGGAATTATTTCTTTGCCTTTCCCAACATCATCCTTATCCTTTCCAACCTCAGTGTTCTCCTCAGTATTCAGTTGGAATAAGTCATCGACATTATTTTCACCAACTGTAGAATTTGTATCAAATATAGAGATATTCACAGTATCCTTATGTGACTCGGTTGGCTTGGCCCAGTAGTAGGTAGATCCTGATGCTCAGTTCCTACTTGACTTGATGTAGATTTTGTAGTCTTTTCCTTGCTTAGAGATATGATTTTTTGAATAGGTGATTGGGGCAGGGATGTCATTACTTTTACTGCAATCTATTCAACATTAGATTCTTCAATGGTCTGAACCTTAGGTAACTCTTCCTCGCTATCCTACACAAGAGGGTATGTACTCTATTTTTCTATCTTATCTTCTTCCTTGATTTCAAAAATTGTCTTCCATATCTTTGTTGTAGCCTACACAACATCTTCTATTTTCTTGTTTAAGATTTGAAAAGTCCTAAACCTTGGAGTTTGATTACTCTCATACTGAGTCAGCATCTTTTGCCTCTTTACTAGTTATAGTAGGCATGACTTGCTTCAAGGTTTCCATTCTGATGTCCTTCTCAATCTGTACTGCATTGTGCCAGTGAATTGTGATTTCCTTAAGAAGGTCTTCAGTCATATGGCTTTTCAACTCAGATTGATCATACTTCCATCTTGTCATTTTCTCTACTAATGCATCCTCAATCATCTTCTGCTCATGTTTAGTTCTGGTAGCATACTTTGATGATTTGAGAGATCCCATACCACTTCCTCCTTTCAAATCTTTAGTCCTCTTCTTAAAGGTAGGTGGTGGCTTCTTGAATATGACTGTATATTCTTCTTCTTCATCTTCCTTAGGCAATTTCAATTTTCTTCTTGATCTAGTGAAAGCAGGGGTAGAGGCCTTAGGTTTTTTGGGGCAAGCCTCTTCTTCTTAGGAGGCTATGCTTCTACCTCTTCTTCTTCTTTCTCAAATTCATCATCTTCTATCTTTATTTCATCTCCTTTTCTTTCAGTGATTAAAGGAGGAGAGTCAAAAGACTTGCCATATTTCTTTCAAATCTTCTCAATTCTCTTCCTTCCTCTCATCAAGATTTTAGGAATCTCAATTTCCAAAGATATTATGCCCTTTTCTTCTTCATAGGTACCAAAGTATGGTGCTTTAGGATCAATAGGCTCATTTACAAGAGCTTCAATGATGTCTCTTGTTTCATCTATGTTAACCTCATATGCAAGAGGTTTCACCCATGCAACCCTAGGCTTGACTTCTTGAATGTATACTTTGTCATAGTTAACTAGGAAACAAACATCATCTTTATAGTCTTCTACCAGTTGTTCAAAAATTCTGAACCTATTCCACATCTTTTGTCTGAAATTCTCAAAGTATGCATCCATGATTCTCTCAAAATTATCTCATAATTTTGTTATGAATTCATTTATCTGATAAACTATGGGACTGTCCTTTTCCATACAATTGTGCCTTTAGAAGGGAAAAAATTTTGAACATAAAAGAATATGCATACTAAGAGTGAACCAAAATTACACGAATTGGTCTTGGATGCCCAGGTGTTCTCCATGTTTTTTCTCAATTGGATGAGCTGCAACTCAACAAGGTCAAATGAAAGATTATTCTTGACCACTTTGTATGCCAAGTCCACAGCCTCACATGGTACACTGTTTGGTCAGCTAGAACTATATATCTTGTGTGAAATAAAATGAATACCAAAATTTAATTCCATGTTTTTGACTCCATTCAATTTCATGCCTCTTCCATCCCACTCGGCAAGAGTCTTCTTGGCTAGGTCATCTCGGGGTAGGTTTTTGGTTGCCTTGGATTTGTTGAGCATTGGGTACCCTATCACACGGTGTACCATTGTCTTGGTGATCTTCACTGGTTGCTCCAACTAGAGATGCATGTCATGAACATGGCTTAGAACAAGTCTAATCCATTTTATCTGGAATTTTTGTGGCATATGAAAAATGTGGGTTAAACCCTTAACTTCAAGGTATTTATGCTCCAGCTTCATATTTCTATCTACATAGACTTTCTCATATGCTTGATTCATCTCTAGCATGCCTAGTTGTTGAATGGTGCAATGATAGAAAGCTTGGATATCGTTGATCAACAGTACCTTTAGAGGAATTCGAGAATGGGCTCCCATTGGATCTGTCTCTTCTGCAATCCTAGGATAAAGTTTAAACTTTGACAATTCATAGAAAACATTCCTTACCAACATCTCAGATCCCTTCTTAACCTTATTGTTGGATGAAGATTCTATAATGCTTGGAGGATTGATAAAACTTCACTGCAACTAAGGTTTTCAAACAAATTTTCTCTGTATTCATTTTAAGCTCTTAATCACTCTGTAAACTATAAACAATAACCCTTCAAATCCACCATTTATGAGAAATTTCATCATGGATTTTCATTAAATTTTCCGTACTTGGTAGTTTTGACAACTCGGGTAGTTCTCCCAAAATTTCTCAAAAGCTCAGCGAAAACTAACTTTTACATCTTCAAAACCATACAAGTCAACTTAACTTGGTTAAGCCTGAGTAACTTGGATGTAACTAAGATCCTGACTCAGTTAGAACCATAATGTATCCTAGTGTATCAATATGTAGATTTGGACTCGCTAGCATATCTAGAACTAATGTATGATGGTTTGTATGCATAGTTCTAGTTGTCTCCTTGCATATTTATTTGCAGATAATGGATCCACCCAACTCACTATTATGGGTGTCATTCGATCCTTCATTGTTTTGGTCTAAATTCTCAAGAGACTTCCTTACCCACTGCTGACTTATCTGTATTATGATTTTAGAAACTTTTTCTTTCCCTTTTTCAAAACCAGTATCCACTTTTTCTCTGTTCATGTAATTATTTCTTAGATGACCGAATTGTTTACACACATAACATCTCTTAGTAGGATTCATTTTATTGAGATGATTCTTTGCATAGTTTGCACCAATGTGCCCATACTCACCACAATGACAACATATGCTCCATGTGTTGTAATCCCAACCAAAAATTGCTTTAGCTATTTGTTCAACAGGGTTCCATTTCTTCATTCTGCACTCGGAAGACTTGTGACCTTTTTTGTTACAATTGAAACATTTTCCTTCAAACTTAGGTTTCTCAGTGCATTCACTTTCCCTATGTCCATGATTGTTGCACCTCTAGAATTTAACATTAAACTTTGACTTTCCATTTCTCCAACACTTATTTGACGTATGCCCTAACTTACCACAATGATTGCAAGTAGGTTTGTTGTTCTTTTGAGCTCCTTACTATGAGGATTTTCCTTATTCAGTATAACCTAATCCAGTGTGTCCATGATGTCTGAATTGATTTTTTTTTGCCAACTGATCCATGCTTATCTGTGAATTCATCATACTCCCATTGGTTTGCTTTTCAGTATTGATATCATTCTACAATCTTTTATTTTCAGTCCTTAGATTGATAACTTCTTGATTTGAACTATTGAGTTGATTTATCATATTCTGCTTGCTGAAGTGAAAAATGATGGATTTCATTTTATTTTTCCTCTAATCTTGTACTTAGAAATATTTTATCTTCTTGTGTCATTTCTCTGCCATTTTATGCTTGGTTCTTTTGATCCATGACTTCACATATTCTGACAGAATGAATTTCTTGTTCTCTCTTCAACTTTTTGACTTCTTCATGTAAATTGAGATTCTTTGGAAGTAGGTCTTCAATGGATGTATCAGCTTCTTCAAAACTTCTTTCTTTGCATAATTATTCAATTCTTTCTTCTATGTAATTTTTATCATTCATTTGTACTACTAAATCTTTTCTTCTTTTCAGGGAATGAGAGAGTTTCTCCTTGAGTTTTCTGATTTGATCCATGGCCACTTGTAGATCTAGCTTTTCATTTTCAATGGCTTTCTCCAGTCTATATATTTCCATTGCCTCTGATCTTTTCTCAAGATGTTAAACTTCTAATAAGATAGCATTTAGCTCAGATACCAATTGTTGGAAATATAATGAGGCTAGGTGACTGAGAGGGGGGATGAATTAGGAACAAATAAAACTTATTCTCTTTTATTCTTTATTAGATTGACTAATCTAATTTCATGCATGAAAATAAAAAGAAATAAACATCCACAACACTTGACACAATATTTGGTTACCCAGAAACCTTCCAAATAGAAAGTAAAACTGGGGTAGGGATGGTAACCACAAGATTTAGTACTGCTATATAAATTTATCTTGTTAAAGCTTATAATTGACCACTTCTGATGGCCTACCCTATTAGGAGAAATAAGGATTGTTAGGTCCACCTTGTGAAAGGATTTGTACAATACAATTAAGTATGCAACTCTGTTAGGAGATTTGTAAAGGACTGTTAAGTCCACCCGGTTAAAGGATTTTGCTGATACACCTTTTAGGATGAACCAATGGATGATCTTCTATACAACTCTAATTTTCTGAATGAGATCCTTTGAGATAATACTGATCACCTAAATGTGATAGATGATTCTCTGTTGTTCCTTTACACTATTGTAGCCTTCTAATCAATCTGCCACTTCATATTCACAAATCTATACTCTGCTATTGCTACTTCACTTACAAAAATTTGGATAAATAAAGTATATTACATATATATCTTATCCAAACAAATACCTTCATAAGTCGACTTCCATAATATAAATTAATATCCAACAATAAAAACTAAGTCTTCCCAATACTAAAACTTTGTTTGAATAATCCACTCGGGTGAGATAATGACACTCAAGAAATATGCTGACACTCAGGTGACATATTAAACTTCCAATCTCTGGAACTTGGGCTACACTAGGTACTTGGGTCACATTGATCACTCAGAGCTGGTATGCAACTTGGGTAATACTGGTGACTCAGGTGATATTGATTGCCACTATTTGCTCAGTCGACATTGTAACTTCTCGGGTTATACTACAACTGCTCAAGTTGTACTTCAAGTTGTTGGCTTGGTCAACACTATAATGACTAAGTGTTTTGGAACTAATTGAAAACAATTCTTTCCATAAGGTCAACACTTTCTTGATTGTTTTTCCAACCACTCTCACATCCCAGAAAAGAGAAATTAAGGATTTGGATCATATGAGTGAGAAAACACTCATAATATCACCATTGTGCACATGGTTGTTAGTCCAAGATTAGCACAAACAATATGAATGATTACATTAATAGCATCTCAATCCCTCAAACATAGCAAAAAGGAAAATTGTTCCTCTAGATTTTTATTAGCACACTTGTAGTAGACCCCAATTTAAATGACTGTTTTTTGTCTTCCTTTATCACTGCATACTGAGAAAAAAAAAGACTACTTTGAAATATTTATGCATGCTAGTATCCATATCTAGATGCTACCACTAGTTAAAGGAAGCCAACCAATCCCCAAAAAATTAGAAAAAAATCTCATGATTTGTAAAAAAATATCCCATAACATCAAGTATCAAAAATAAGATGACAATAATGTCAGTCTTCTCTTAGGAAAGAAAACCTATAAACACCCACATAAGTCACATTCTCCCTTTATTGAAGTGAGAAAGGAATTATGTGTGCAATGAATCGAGAAAGGAATCATGTGTGTAATGAGCCAGCTACTCATTATAGAACAAATAAAATCCACTCTAGGAGACTCAGATGGGCCAAAATCTATAGCTACTCATTGTTATATCTTGTCTCTCTAGTTAGGCCCAATATCACTCACCAAACTTGAGGGACATACCTGGATGAGTCTCAACCAATTCCTAGCTTTGGAAGAGAAATACCTGCAATCACCATGGTGTACATATCTTGATCTTGGATAATCTTTGTTACCAATAGCTTGAACCTCCAAATATTTATTACCAATAGCTTGAACTTCCAATTCTAAATATAATTTTATTTGGGCATATTGTATTGATGCAAATTTTGGAGTCTCCTTCAATATTTACCTTTTTAACACATTTTTCTCTACACAGTCATAGTCATAGTCATAATCTCTCTCTCTCTCTCTCTCTCTCTCTCTCTCTCTCTCTCTCTCTCTCTCTGGTAACTAGTTTGTTATCATGGACAACTGACAAAACTCATTAAAATTATCATAACATCTTTTGTGGAAGTTCTCNACTCTCTCTCTCTCTCTCTCTCTCTCTCTCTCTCTCTCTCTCTCTCTCTCTCTGGTAACTAGTTTGTTATCATGGACAACTGACAAAACTCATTAAAATTATCATAACATCTTTTGTGGAAGTTCTCAAGGAGGAAATTTGCACAAAACCACTCTAAAAAGATCTCCCAAGAAGCTATAGTGATATCTAAATGGATCTTCGGCTCCTCCATGCACCACCAAGTAGACACAAAACCTATAAGATGTATGATGGCACACTAAGCTCTAGTGTTTCTCCCATATGCATACATGTAAAATAAATTCTCAAAACCTATCAACCACATTTTGGACTATATACCACAATAAGATTCATCAAAGGTGGACAAATTCACAACCTAAGGTCTCTGAAGTGCCCTACCATAATAGAATCATCACCCACCACTACTCGATATCTCCTATGAAGGGACTTTTTGACTCTCCTATGATCTATCCTAGATCCACTTAGGCTATGAGAATGGTCATACTCTCCCCTATCCTCTTGATGGCCATGGTTTGATGAATGAGACTCCTTGTCCTCTGATTCCCCTTGGCGAGGTCAAAACCGTGCATGTAATAATATCCTTCATAGTAAATTAATATTCGAGAATCCCTAATGCCATCACCCCTAACCACCCTTATGATCATTGTATAGATTATTCCAATGATCATATTGATGTCCCTCCTCCTAATGATCCTCCTATCTAGGATTCTATTGTGTGTCCATATGAGCACATTGATTATATCAATGATACCTATTCCTAGGAGGCATCCTTCATAATAAAATAATATATAAATTAGTACCATCATAAACACATATATAAGGCATGTTAAGGAAATGTGGGAATAATGATAAGCATAAATAAATACTATAAACAACCACATGTCACTCACACCAACCACAATGAGCACGTAAATACTAGAGCTCCCAACATATGAACATGGTCTCTAATAACAAATGCAATGCCCCAACAAGGAACCCTCAAAAAAAGGTTAAAACATGCACAAATATATATATTTTTGAAATAATTATATTTACACATGCATAACATAAGATACCATTGCATTCAGAAAGAAGATAAAGACAATAATAACTTTGAGATCATACACAAGTGGAAGTCTTAACTCACTTCCAAGAGTTCCAAGACACCCATCTATGCAACCTAGATGGAATCTTATGTTCCTCAAGATGTCACAAGAGCTTAGATAAATTCCAACGAGCTACATAGTAAGCCAAGATAGTCAAAGACACATGATCATGGAGGAGACTAGGTCAATCCTCCAATTTCATACTAACCAACAAGATTCATTTGAAAGCACCTATTTAAAAGTTCCTAAGATTACCAACATGCATTTCTTCATCTAACCATCAAACCAAGATGATAAATGAGCTAATAAACATCATATAAACCCTGCAATAACATCATCTCAAGAAACCAACAAAAAAATTAATATGGTAGAGGCACCAAATGATATGCGTAGTCATTCATAAGTGTATCTATGCCAATCTACAGGTGCATGCACTAAAGCATAGAAAAATTCATAGTCCAGTGATGGTGTAGGTACTAAAGGACAGGTGGAGACACTAAAAAATAAAGGTGTCATTTCATAAGCGCAAATGCCAAAGAATAAATTTTCCCAACTAAGTGACCTAAAAATTATTAGACCAGTGGGAGTGGAGATTCCAATCACTAGGTAGAGGGGTTTATTAATCTAGACACTTAAAAATAGGCATAGGTTCCAATCCATTAATTCTAGCCTCAAACTTACTTAAATTGTACACGCAGCTCGCCTTAATGAAGGCTAAGATAAAAATACATTCTTCCCTCATCAGGGGTAAAAATTTGCTTAACATAAAATTTAACATCACTCAATTGCAATAGAAACAAATACAATTATATCATCCATTTACTTACAAAAGTGCAAGTACTAAAAATATAAGAGAAAGATAGGGAAGTGTAAAAGGAAATTGATGTTGATGTCTTTGAATCTAGTCTCAAACATGTATGATAGTGCCCAATATTGGTTTTCATCCCACCCAACCATGTGGCACTCACAGGTCCACCCCACCATGCTCATGGAGATCGTCACAAGGTCCAAACAAGGAAGCAAAGCATACAATGAGGTATAGAATTATATTCATGCCACATAATGCATCATAATCTGAATAAATCATAAGCTCACACAAGAACATACATGGAGAAACACTCAACATGAAGAAGCATGAAGCCATAATAAAAAAAAAACTAACAAACTCAAGAAACCAAAATACAAGAGTGCTACTTAGACTCCTAGGAATTAGATGCCATAAAACTACTTTTAGGGAAAGTCATTAGGCATGCCCACAAGAACTACACTACTCCTAGGCATCGATCATTCTCTTGTATGGGCAAGAATTTTAAATAAGAAAGAACCACTACTGTATGCCCATACATGTGAAAATTTCCATATCAAGTCACTCATAGCCTCATGAAGCTCTCATGGCATGCTTGGTGACTTCAATAATCTTAATTAATATTTAACCCATTATTTCATTATATTTTTCACTTAATTGAGAAACTCCTTGAACATGATTGACAAACATCTCATTTGTAGGTTGGGAAAATGTTAGGAGTCACTCCCCAAACCTACTCAAATCACCTCATCCTATGGCTCAAACTTCACAATGAAGGAGATAAAATGCGAAAACCAACATTACATTGTAGCAAAAGACTCAAAAGTCATATTCTAACTAAAATCTATTTTTAACTCAATTGGTTATACACCAAGAGGGGGGTCCAAAAATGATCTCTAATTACAATTACAATTACTCCATTGATCAATACCAAGAGGGTGGATCTCACAAAGATCTCACAAAGCAACAACATAAGCTAAAATATCATTATATATTAATTTATGGTAGTTCAAGACCACAAAAGTCACTTTTCTCAATAAATCCAATCATGCACAAGGTACACTCAAATAGAATTATAGCCAAGGGAAAGGATCTCAAAGCAATCCAAAAATACATTTCACAATAACGTAGCAATATTCAACTCAAATAACCACATCATCACAATTAGCTAGGTCTCAAAATGACAAGTTTACAATCATTCTTATGGCACACTCATTCAGCCCCTATACCAAGAGTATGCATCCCAAGGTTCCTATAACAAAAATTCCACATATAAAATAAATATCCCACATTGGAATAACATTTCACAATCAATAAATTTTAATTTTCATAAAATGCCATCATGGCCAAAAACAAATTTTGGAGGCCATTACCATTGATGGACCTCCAAAAACACCAAAAATACAAACATAAAATCTTGTGAATATGAGAAAAAGCATTTGTTCCCATGTGAAAAACAATTCATCCATGCAATTAAACTTACATTTCATTAACACGTGAAGAAACAGGAGGCATAAAGATAGATATGAAAACCACATTTCAAACACAAAATATGCATGAACCCAAATGGCCATCAAATTAATTAAAACAAGTGGGGAACAAAAATTAATCATCCCACATGGTTCACCACTTAGTGTGTTAGTTAAGTGGTAGTGTTGTTTTTGTCCCTACCTAGGTTCAAACCCTTGTGGGGCTATTGTGATTGCGGACATGTGCCTTCGTGTATCCAATGTACTCACAGGTTTGGGCATCAACTTTTTAATAAGGGGTTGAGGTCCCCTATTTGTGGCCTCACTAGTTCATAGCTCCAAGTCAAAAGTTTTTTTATGTGGACTTGGAGGGTGTGTCACGCCAGCGTCATTGGTCACATTAAAATTTTTACTAGACACAAGTATTAGGAAAAAAAATGAATTCATCCGACAAATCATTTGCAAAAAACAAGAAGGCATAAGATTGAAAAATAAGAGGGGCATTATGAATCCTACCTCAAAATGGAGAAACCCACCAAAATGGAAAATAAATGCACACACACCTAGATAGTTAATGAGAATTCCATCACTTAGTAGCAATCCAAACACAAATCCAACAAGCCAATATCTATAAAAATCCCTTCCACATATTCTCCCAATGCCTCAAGAAATTAATTTTCTCACACTAGGTTTTGTAGAGAAAATTTTGAATTAAAATTGCAAAGCGAGTAAAAGTGAAATCACTTTTAAAATTTAATGGCATTTAAAAAAAGACAAAAGCACTAAAATCAAATAACTTAGAATCGATCAAATTCAAAATTTCAATTTAACTAACCAAATCTCCCAACAAAATAACTTGTTTAATTCTAAATTTGATTAAATACCTATATGACGTATTTGTCATTAGATAATAAGTTAACATGTAAATATTTAATACAACATATAACTTAAATAACTCAATTGAAACCAGTGCGGATAGCAAAGTATGCACATACATTTCACCTTTCTTCCACAATTATGCAATGGTAACCGGATTTTACCATTCAATAACTGGAGGCATACTCAAATGCAAATAAGGATACATCATCCAAATCATGAATGATAAATAGACTAGGTAGCATGATCAATAAATATGACTATTTATTATAGCTCCTATCAATGATAAGGACAAACTCAGACCTATGAAACCAAGTTGATGGCCAATTCCTATAAACACTACAATATATGCACATCTAATGTATATGCTCATATATAAAATATCCAAATCACACATATACAATAATCAATAATTGAAGCTAATGAAGGGGCACTTTAATAGTGTAATCATTCTTATGTATTCGAATGTTACAATAGCATCCCTTTCATATTTAATCATCATTTAGAACACCATAATAATAATCTCACTTGAGTTATATTTTACAATAATAATATGCATAAATCAATTCGCCAAACCATATAAATAATAAGGCCCAACAAACAACATCTCAACAAATCATTGGCACAACATTTTTTTATCATCATGAAATCGTATCATGAACAATATAACCAAAATATCCTCATAGATTATATAATTTAGACATCATTGTTAGAATAACTGAGAGGGGGATGAATCAGTTAGAATCAGTCTCCTCACAAATTATCTTACAATCCAAAATTTCTCCAGATGTATACCAAAACAAATTTAAATATAAAACTCAGCTCAGTGAAAATGTATTCCTTAATTTTAAAACTTATTGTTAAGTTGCCTACCGAGTATCAATAAATTATTACTATGATTACCGATCTAGGTCAATAAAGTAAAGTGTAAAGTAAAATAATAATCCACAACATTCATGCACATTGATAGATAGGTTTTTAACATGGAAACCCTGCTAAGGGAAAAACCACCTAGGACTAGTAACCCAAAATATTTTCACTCTTTTGAAGTGAGCTTGGTGAAGAGCCAACCCTATTAAAGGTTACAATGCACACTGTTAAATGTGACCTTGTTAGAGGATTTAAAACTAACAGTTCTCTCTTGACCAGGCATTCACTATGGGGTCAACAACAAAATACTCAACATTCTCTTTATGTTATAATAAAGACTTCACTGTCCTACTTGGTTAAGAGATTTATCTGTAACAATGTTTAAACTGATACAGTAGTGATCTGATTCAAATACAACTCTAATTTGCAGATATTCAGATCTATGCTAAGTACATAATACCTCTGATCAATTTTTACTTCTTCAGTTCATCTCATACTTCATACTTGTTCTGCTCGGTAATCCTCTTTCCTCTATCACTCAATTATGTCTGCAGAAAACACTTGGTTTTGTCTTTAACCAGTTTGATCATTCATGCATAAAATTTGCATGTATGTGCTTCAAGTGTCTGTATTTTTTTCATAATGAATCACTTGTCTCTTATATAGACATCATAGCTCATTTAATTTTCATCTTTTAGATCTTGTCTCTTAATCTCCATCGTTCATTTTCCCACTTGATCCTTCCTCGGCAATTGTGTTATAAACACGTTTCAATCTTTTTCATCTGATCTTCCCTGAATTTTAATAATCATTTGATCAAATAGAAAACTTTATCTTTTACCTTGAAATCATCAATTTCCATCTCAACATCCTAGTTGGCCTCAATTTGAATTAATTTCTCGATCTTAGTATTAACTGTATTGTGTGGGTAATCCATAGCTCGGTTGTCACTCTACTTGGTGTACATTATGTTTTACTCAGTTATTACTATCTCTTAGTGTATACAAAACTCTTCATTTACCGACCACATAAACATTGTTTGTTCCAGATCTTCAAATCATAAAAAATGGTTTCCACCATAATAATACTCAAATAAGATGACATCAATGTCAATACATTAATTTATAATATTTATCATCACTTTTGTAACTCGGTTGAATATCAACAAATAACTTGAAACATATAATCAGTTTTAGTTCATCAATCTCTCTTTTTGGCATCGATGGAAACACAATATGAAATATGCAATATAAAATGCCATATAAAAAAATACCAAAATTCATGTTTTACAAATGCAACAATTTTTTAGCTCTCCTTAGTTTGAATATAAACTATATCAGTATAAACAAAATACTCACTATGTAGACTCTCCCTGCAGTTTTGACTTTTTAGCTCTTGAATCTCTCTATAGATTAGATATGTCTTTACTCTCCCTTTCTCTGTACTCCCTCAATGAGTAGATATTCCATTGATCAACTCTCTCGCTTAGATGGATAGATATATCATTGATCAACTCTCTCCCCTTGATGGATATATATTTCATTGACCAACTCTCTCTCCCTTTGACAACAATGCCAAAAAGAAAATATGCAGCTTTTCAGTAGCCAAAAAAATACCTCTGATTTTTGGTGCAGTAGGTACCTTTCAATGTACAGATATGTCTGTGTCAGTCCAGTTCAGCTTTGCATAAACATGATTGATATTTTGATTTCATGTAGGTTGATGCAACGTCCTAATCATCTTAGTTACCTCTATACAAGGGATGAACCCCTAGTCTACCTCTCAAGTACTCAAATGTATCCTTTGGTAAAGGTTTTGTGAATATGTCAGCAAGTTGTTCTTTTGATTGTACATATTTTAGTATTACTTGTTTGTCTTGTACTTGTTCCCTCAAGTAGTGATATTTTATAGATATGTGTTTTGTCTTTGCATGCATCACTAGATTCTTTGAAATATTTATAGCACTTGTATTATCACAATAATTCATCATTGGTTCAATGATCTCCTCATTCATTCCTTTCAATATTTGTTTTAGCCATGCTATGTTAGAACAATTTGCAGCAGTAGAAACATACTATGCTTCTATAGTTGACTGAGATATGCATCATTGCTTCTTACTTATCCACGTAACTAGTCTTTCTCCAATAAAGAATGCTCCACCAGTATTACTTTTTCTATCATCGATGTCCCTGACCTAATCAGCATCAATATAAACTTTCAATTCAAACTTTCCTTCTCTTTTATACCATTGTCCACAATCTTGAGTATTCTTTAAATAACTAAAAATCTTTTTTACAGTAGTCATATGTGATTCTCTGGGGTTCGCAAAAAATCTTGCAACTATTCCAACTACATGTGCAATGTCAGGTCTTGTGTGAACAACATACATTAATTTACCAATCATAGATCTGTACAAGGTCTAATTTAGCTCAGGTGTCTTGTCTTCTTTTGTCAGTTTGCATCCTTTCACCATAGGTGTTCTAACTGGTTTTGATTCTTCCATTCTGAATGTCTTTAGTATTTCCTTGATGTATTTTGATTGAGTAATGTAGATACCTTTAGTCTGTTGTAAAATTTGCAATCCTAGAAAAAATTTGATCTCACCAAACATCGACATTTCAAATTCTTTCCTCATTTCATCAGCGAATAAAGTGCATAAGTTATCATTACCTCCAAATATAATATCATCAATAAATATTTCAGCTATAAGTGTCTTATCACCATTCCTCCTTTTAAATACAATTTTTTTTTGTCACTTGTTTTAATAAATCCAATACTTATAAGATAAGAATGCAATCTTTCATACCATGCTCTCGGTGCTTGTTTCAGTCCATATAAAGCTTTGTGTAACTGACACACCATGTGTGTCTAATCAGGACCAACAAATCCCTAAGTTTATTCAATGTATACCTCTTCTTCTAGTATTCCATTCAAAAATACAAACTTCACATCCATCTGATATACCTTGAATCCTTTATATGCAGCATATACAAGTAGTATTCTTACTCCTTCAAGTCTAGAAACTGGTGCAAAAGTTTCTTCGTAGTCAATTCCTTCATCCTATGCATACCCTTTGCAAAACAATCTTGCTTTATTTTTGGTTACATTCTCATCTTCATTCAATTTGTTTCTGAAAATCCATTTGGTGCCAATGAAATTTTTATCACTTGGTCTCGGTACTAATGTCCATGTCTTATTTTTCTATATCTGCTCAATTTCCTCATTCATAGCATTAATCCATTCTTGATTTTCTAATGCATCTCTAACATTCTTAGGCTTAAATTCACAAATTAAACAAGTGTCATCTCTAAACTTACTTCTTTTCATTATGCTTTCTCTTTTATCTCTAATGATCTAATTCTGTGGATGGTGTCTTCTTACATATTTACAAAGTACAAGTTCAACTCTTGGTTCTTCATTATCTTCTTATGTATGTTCATTGTCTCTTGGTTCATGATATTTTGTTTCAACATTTTCCTGATTCTCGATCTGTGCTACCTGTTGCCTAGTGACATTACCCTATTTCATGGTAACGTTAGGCATCTCCAATGGTATAGTATCAGGTTCTTCCTAGTAAACAAATTTACTATATCCTTTGGTTCTTTAATGTTGTCCTCGTCATTTAGCTCATCAAATTCATCAACTTTTACATTTGCACTCTCAATGATTTTGTTAGTTGTATTGTTCAAACATTTGTAAGATTCACTCTTAGTAGAATATCCAATAAATATTCCTTCATCACTTTTTGAATCAAATTTACCATTTCTCTCATCTTTCATAATATAACATCGACTACCAAATATTCTAAAATAACTCACATTCAGTGTATACCCATACCATAGCTCATAAGGTGTTTTGTTTGAATATTTCTTTAGTTGTACTCGGTTTAGTATGTAAACAGTTGTGCTTATTTCTTCTCTCTAGTATGTTTGTGTAACACTCTTTTCAATCATCAATGTTCTGGCATAATCAACATTTGATCTATTTCTTCTTTCAACAATCGCATTCTATTGTGGTGTCCTTAGTGCAGAAACCTATCTTTTGATTCCATACTCATTACAAAAGTTAGTGAACTCATTAGAAATAAATTTACCTCCTTTATCAGATCTCAAACACTTTAGATCTCTACTAGTTTATTTATCCACTTTAGCTTTGTACCACTTAAACATCTTAAATGCTTCAGATTTTTATTTTAGGAACATGACAGTCATCATCCTAGAGTAGTCATCAACAAATAAAATAAAATAGTTGCCTCCATAATAGCTTAGTGTTCTCATTGGTCCACATAGGTCAGTATGAACTAACTCCTAAATGTCCTTAGATGAAAAATTATTTCTCTTGAAACTAAATTTTGACATCTTTTCCATTTGACAATTTTTGTACATTACATGGTCTGTGGTGCAGGAGCACCTAAGTAAGGCTATATTTTAACCTAGGGTTCCTAATCAAGTTTTGGCTTGTAATGGTATTATCCAAGCCACTAATACAATAAGAGGACTAGATGGTCCTAGAGTGTGTTTTTTTTTTTTACGAGGTCTAACTAAGTCTTTTGGAGTCCTTAAGTTATAGTTGTGTGCTAAAATGTTGACACCCTTCTATGAATCATTCCATCCAAGGTTGCTCAAGAATGAGGCCTCAAATATCGATTCATAGCTCTCTAGTCATGGAGTGCAAAGGTTTGAAATGGAGGCCCTCAGATTGACCTAGTTAGTACCCATGCAAGTGCACCATGAAATGAGAGATTCAATGCATGAAAATGAGATCTACTCTATATGATAACAATGCATAAAAGGAAATTAATCTAAATGATAACAATGCATAATTAATCTATGAAAGGAAATACAAATGCAAG
>MU226139.1:624007-644083 GCA_018584345.1 Thuja plicata
AGGAGGATGGTCTTACCCAAATTATATAAATTGAGATTGAAATTGTATGAAAGTGGATGGACAAGAGACTACCAAAACTCTCCAGGTGTGTTATCAAAGAATCTAAAGGTTTATCTTTTCAACAAGGTTGGTTTCTAGCTCACCAAGCGCCAAGCAAGGTCACTTGTGAAATCAAAGATTGCTAATCCAAGAGGTCAAATGCAAGAATCCTAAGCAAAAAAAAAGCTTCTAACAGCAGGGTAAGTAATCCAATCTGACTCAGATCAACCCATAAAACTGAAAATGACGGGACAGCAAGCTAAAATGAGCTCAAAATGACTGCAACAGTTCACTGACAGGCAATTTTGTGTGAGGAAATGTTGTCTCATGCGAGGATTTGTAGAATTGCATGAGGAAATGCACAGAGCGGTGTAATAAAACAAAACAGACTGGTAAAATAAGGCAATACTGGCAGCAAGTTTTGCACGAGGGTTCCTAGATAGCCACATGAGGAAGTACAATGAATGGCATCAAGAAACAGTTTTCTCGCATGAGGAAAGGACACAGAACTTAGATTTCATGTGATTTAAATAACCAACTAGGCACATTAATAGATTTTATCATGAACCAAGCATGTAAGACAACAATCAAGGAGTTCAAGCAATCAATGTCTTCAAACAATGAGCAAGGGACAAAGCAACCTTGCACATGAACATAGATAGTGTCATAGTATTTCTACTCTATAAGAATGCTACTTGTGTATGTTCTCAAATGTTTTCCAATCATGCACATAGTCCTATGAAAGAAAAATTTGGTTGCACTATGGTTCTTAGTAATGGCTTGACTCTGTAACTTTTGCAATTTCAAGTGGGTGAAATCCAATCCCAGTGCACTGAGGTTTTGACACAGTTCGAGAATTTAATCAATTAGGAGCTACTGAGGAGATCTGACAACCCACAACAAACTACACCCATGGAGATTTCTTCCACAAGGACATTTATATAGCAGTTGTTACTACCATGGTGAAAATGGCTATTACTGCTTGAGGTTTCGTCCACGTGGTTGACCCAATAAAGGGAATGTCCACTACGGTTAACCCTCTCTAACAAGGAAGACTCACAATATGAACCACATGGGGACTTGGTTTGGATTCAAGGGTTCCAAATTTCTGATTCTCCCAAAAGGGAAAAGAGCATAATCCTCTAGCCTCTTCACCTCACCAAAACATAGCAAACATAATTCATTGACCCACTAATTTGAAATCAGCTCATTCAAGATTCACACAACAACAAATGACACCAATCTCCCAAAGAGAGAAAGTATTGTCAAAAGTTGAAGCCCAAACCAAGTTGACCAATGAGGTAAAAAAAAAATCCTTCCCTACCTACAAGGGGATCTATCATCAAGAAGAGATTCACATGTAAAACAAGCAAATGAAGCCCACTCTCTCAACATCACCATAAATAGTGTTCATAGGGCCTAATTACTATGTGAAATATATATGCAAGAAAGCAAATCTAGGTCCATTTTAGAGCACCAATTGGAAATGTGATCTATGAAAGAAAGAAACACTCAAGATAAACACATGAGATGTTCATTTTAATTCCCAAAATCTAAATGTTATAGAGATCAACAAAATACCTCAAATCCAATGCAACACAAATCATTTTGTTGTTTATCCAAGCAGGTCCAAATCAGAAACAACAACAACAACAACAAATCACAAACCACTAGAAATAGTAAACATTAGTGGTTAGCATGAAAAATCAGAGATATATCAATATAGAAATGAAAATTAGATCTCTGGTATGGAATCTCGCACGAGAAAGTACACAGAGCTGCGCGAGAAAGTGCACAGAGCCGTGCGAGGAAACAGAAAGCTCACGCGAGGAAATGTACAGCCACGCAATAGAATGCATAGGCACTAAAAAAAGTACAGAAATAGCAAACCAGTCAAATCGCAGCACTAATGCCAAATCTCACATGAGGAAGTACACTGCACCGCGTGATAAAGTACACAGAACCACGTGATAAAACACCAGATCTAGCACAATCTCACGTGAGGACCTACAAAAGCTCGCACAAACTTTCTCTACAGACAAAAACAAGTATGAAAAAGACAAAAATTTTAGATCCGAAAATAAATTGATGAAAAATAGCTAAAAAGACAGAAAATGAATCTTCTGCCCCACGGTGGGTGCCAAAAATGTGTGCTAAAATGTTGACACACTTCTATGAATCATTCCATCCAAGGTTGCTCAAGAATGAGGCCTCAAATATCGATTCATAGCTCTCTAGTCATGGAGTGCAAAGGTTTGAAATGGAAGCCCTCAGATTGACCTAGTTAGTACCCATGCAAGTACACCATGAAATGAGAGATTCAATGCATGAAAATGAGATCTACTCTATATGATAACAATGCATAAAAGGAAATTAATCTAAATGATAACAATGCATAATTAATCTATGAAAGGAAATACAAATGCAAGTTTAATCTATAAAAATAAACATGAATCTAATCTACATGAATAGCCATGGATCCAAGAAGAAGAAGACAAGAAGAGAGAAGTTGCAATATCCAAGCCAAAGTGCTCAAATCCTCCTCCAAAATTACTCTCCAAACCTGCAGCATAACAATACTATGAAATCCTAATATTGAAAATGAGAAGGAGAGATTTCCTTATAAAGAAAAGTGAACGGTTGAGATCAAGAGGCAAAAAGAAATAATCAATGGTTGAGATTAAGAGGCAAAAACCCACCACTTAGGAAGATGTGATGAAAAAGGGATTTATTTTTAATTTTTATTTAATTTATTGCCTTTTTCATCAAATAAAGTGCTTTAAGTGGGGATTTTTATTTATTTAATTAAAAGAGGAGTTTTCTTTATAATTAAATAAATTAGAAGAATTTTATTTAATTAAATGGGAGGAATTTAATTTAATTAAATAAGAGGAATTTTATTTAATTAAAAGGGAGAAATTTATTTTAATTAAATAAGATAAATTTTATTCAATTAAAAGGGAGATTAAATCTTTTAATTAAATAAGATAAATTTTATTTAATTAAAAGGAAAATTAAATCTTTTAATTAGATTAAAATGATCAAACCTTAGGAAATATTGAAATAATTGAATAATTGAATTAACTACAATTTGATCAAGGAAATTGGTTTGAATTGAAAATATTGCAAAGCATTGATTCAGAAATTTAATTAATTGATAAAATGATAAATGGGGCCCAAAGTCTAGGCGACCATTTTAGGGTGCATACAATAGTTTGGTCCATATTTACGAAAGTTGGCAAATGTTACAAATGTTGTGGAAATGTTGTGAAAACATTGTATTTGTGCATTTAGAGGACTAAATTGGTCAAGACATGGGTAGGATACCTATTTCATGGTTTAGTAAGCATAAACATGCATTTGGTGGAGTTTCATAATGAGTTGACCAAGTTTGGATGCATGAATGTAAAAGTTGTAAAAGTTGCTAACAACTTTGCAAAATTGACAATGTTGTCATTGACAACATTTCTTGCTCAAGTGCATTTTCGATCATATGGTTATGTGACTATATGAAACAGTTGGTGTGTGCAAGAATAGACTATATAAGGCCTCCCTCGACCTGTGTGAAGGGTTGGACAAAGTTAGGAACAATTTTGGTTAATGAGCAAGCAAGTTCTCTAAATAATTTTACTAGTTAGTGCATTTTGTATTGATTTTGTCCTTTAATGGATTGATCTCTACACTGTAACTCATGCATGAGGTAGTAGATTTATTTTCTTGATTCTGTGTGGGTGTATATAGTTGTTTTGTTTCTATTTCATTTCCTTTGTAAATTGTTTTGGTTTTAGCACTGTCGTTGGTTTGATCCAGGCAGTTTTTTCTTATGGGGTCATAACTCACCTTCCCACCATGGCATCTATATGGTTCCTTGGGATTTGTGAGATGAATCCTTGTACATTACTTGTGAAAAATCTTGAGCCCTGGGAAGAAATCTTGTTAATTTTGTAGTGATACCCTAGGCGAGCCAAAAGAGCATGGTTAGGGATCATAGTGTATTTCAGAAGAAAACAGAGGGATTGAATGGATTGGTCACTTCAATCTAAGCATGTGGAGAGGAGGATATGTGTGTGAGGAAGTCCCAAACCTAAATAGAAGTTATGGTGTGGATTTTTGTTGGGTGAAAGAATAAACCCTTGTGAGCACTGTAAGTACTTTGACAAACCCTTGATTTTAGGCTTAAATATAGAAACCCACTATTCAGATAGGTTGGGGAAGTGAGACCAAAAAAATCGTATAGGTTTCCAAAAAGGGTATCAGGAAATGTAATTTTTTTGCCACCTTGTTGAGAAATTTTTGGAGTTATGTGCCAAAAGGTGTGTTTTAAGGCCTAATTCCTTATAGCCCTTTTTTTTGCAAATTCAATAAAGTTCTTGAAATAGATAAGGATTTCATTGTAACTCTGTGTTGTTAAGCATTTTCATGGATCCAATGCCCTAGAAATAAAAATTCCTCTCAATTGGTGATTAGTTTTGGTCATGTGTGAACATTTGGTGTGGAGGATGCAAGAAGACATCCATGAAGAATGTTGGTGATTGAGTTGATTTCTTTGTTGATGTAGACAAATTGAAGAGGTGAAGGATTGAGAATGGAATCCTTGTGACTTAGGGTTTGTGAAGGACCCCAATAGGCTAGAGAAGTGGCCTAGTGAAGACCCTAGGAGAAGGTAGGGTTAGAGAGATAGATTTTTCTCTACATCAGATTGGTATCAGAGCCAGTTAAAGAATTGGGATTCAGTGTATGTCTCTATCTACTAGTGAATCAATAGGGGAGATCAGTATGGTGACTAATGCAAAGTTAGCTAAGGAGATGGGTGAGAAAAAGGAGAAAAATAGACTCCTTGAAGAAGCCCTAGAAGAAATGAGAATAAAACTAGAGGATGTTGTTGAGGGAACCAGGGATAAAGGAAAAGAAGGTGAAAGTATTGATAAACGTAAGAAGAAGATTGATGAGGAAGATATCATTCCTGAACCATGCCCTCCATTGAATGAAGAACTATTCTTGAAATCCATCAGAGCACTAGGTGGAAAATCACTAGAAGGCATACCACTATTTAGTGGGAAAATGGATATTGAGACAGTGATGGAATGGATTGAGGGGATGGAAAACCATTTTGAATGTGAAGGTGTTATAGAGGCACAAAAACTAGAGGTTGCAAAGTCAAGGCTAAGAGGATCAGCATTGACATGGTGGAAGTACCTGCAAGATGAAAGAGTTAGGATGGGTAAACAACCTATAGCTAACTGGAAAGCCATGGCAACTAAAGTGAAAGAAAACTATCCGCCATAATAATATGAAATACAACTTCATACAAAGAGATAAGGTCTAAAGAAAAAAAGACTTGGATGTGGCCTCTTATACAGAGGAGTTTCAAAAATTATGTCTTTGATCAAAGATTCAAGAAGAGGAACCTATCAAGGTAGCAAGATACTTGGGTGATATTAAATGGAACATTCAAGAAGAGATAAGTCTATGGACTCGAACCACTATTTAGAAGTGCCACCAATTAGCTCTTAAGGTGGAAGAAAGGAACAATAAGAAATGAGACTCTAATGTTAGAGGCAGAGGCAGAGGAAGAGACCAAGGGGGCCATAGAGGTGGCTATCAAGGCAGAGGTAATGAACAAAGAAACTAGGGAGAGTACAAATTGACAGAGCATGGTTGTCAAATTAATCCAAGATGGAGTTATACTAGAGGTAGAGGTACTCAATGAGGCTCTAGTAGAGGAAGAAGTTTAGGAAGATGAAACTCATACTTTTCAAGTATGAAATGTTATACTTGTGGTCAATTAGGTCACCCGGCCTATAGATGCCCTGATAAACCTAATTCATTAAGAAATGGTATAAGCATTGCATATGCTCATGAAGACACAACAAGTGTCAAGACACTTAAGGTTTATCACATTGAGTCAGAGATGGGAGAGAATCTGATGTTCAGAAGAGTTATGATTTGGCAACTAGTCAAGGATGAACCCAAACATACGAGATATTTGTTTAGAGTTAGATGTAAAATCCTTGGAAAAGTTTGAAAATTTATTGTGGATTCAGGCTCCACACACAATATCATATCAGAAGAAGTTATAAACAAACTCAAATTGATAAAGAAACCTCATGTCAATCCATACAAAGTGGCATGGTTCAACAAAGGGCAGAGTGTGTTGGTGAATGAGTAGACTTGGGTGGAGTTTTCCATTGCAAGGTATAAGGATAAATTGCTTTTTGATGTGTTTCCTATGGATGCATGCCATCCTCTATTGGGAAGGCATTGGAAATATGTTAGGGGTGCAGTATATGATGGTAAAGAGAATTCCATATATTTCAAGAAAGATAGCAGAACTTTCAAAATTTAGTCCTTGTTGGAAGAAGATGAGCCACAACCCAAGACCCTTGGTATCTTGTTGAGTAGTAGAAAGGAGTTCATTAATACCCTTAAAGATGAAGGAAGTGAAGGGTATGCCATTTTTATCAAGCCTAAGGAGGAAGAGAATCCTAAACAAGAATCATTGCCATTAAAAATCCAAGAGTTACTTAAAAGGTACAAGGATATAGTCAATGATGGTACTCCTGCAACTTTACCTCCTAGAAGACTGATAAGTCATGAATTTGACTTTGTACCTAGTGCATCATTGCCAAATAAGGAAGCCTATAAGCTTACTCTAGATAAGAACCTAGAAGTGGCTAGACAAGTGCAGGAGCTATTAGACCAAGGACTAATCAAAAAGAGCATCAATCCATGTGCCATACTTGTGGTCTTAGAATCCAAGAAAGGTGGTAAGTGGAGACTTTGCACTAACTCCAGGGCTATTAATAGGATCACAATTAGATACAGATTCCCTATTCCTAGGATTGAGGATTTGATGGACTATCTTGGAGGGGCAAATTAATTCACTAAATTGGACCTAAAAAGTGGGTACCACCAGATTATGATCAAAGATGGGGATGAATGGAAGACAACTTTTAAGACTACTGATGGGTTGTATGAGTGGAGAGTTATGCCATTTGGCCTTTCAAATTCCCCTATCACATTCATGAGGCTCATGAATGAAGTGCTTAAGGATTTCACAGGGATATTTGTGGTAGTGTATATAGATGATATACTCATCTTCAGTAAGATAGCAGAGGAACATTTGAAGCATGTGGAGATGGTACTCAAAAGGTTCCAAGAGGAGAAGTTAACCATCAACCTAGAGAACTGTGAGTTCTTCAAGAAAGATCTTGTGTATTTGGGGTTTGTAGTATCCCAAGGGTCATTGAAGATGGACCCAAGCAAGGTGGAAGCTATTCTAAATTGGCCTACACCAACCACATGGACAGAGGTAAGGATATTTCAAGGGTTAGCTCAGTTTTATAGAAAGTTTATAAGAAAAGTGGTATTTGTGCACCAATGCTAGATGCCATCAAGATTGGTCTAAAGACTAAGTTTAGATGGACCCCTGATGCAAGAAAAGCATTTAAAATTTTGAAGGAACAAGTAGCAACACAACCTATCCTTAGACTCCCTAGTTTTGATAAATTTTTTACTTTGGAGTGTGATGCAAGTGGGATGGCAGTAGGGGGTGTGTTAAGTCAAGAAGGTAGACTAGTAGCCTTCTTCAGTGAGAATTTAAATGAAGCCAAGAATAAATATTCTTTTTATGAATTAGAGTTGTATGCCTTAGTTCAGTCTCTTAGGAAGTGGATACACTACTTTCTACCTAAATAATTTTTAGTTTTTATTGAAAACCAGGCCCTTAGCTATATAAATACACAAGAAAAGATAAGTAATAGACACCTAAAGTGGATGGAATACCTTCAAGCATTCACATTCACAATCAAGCACAAGAAAGGACAGTTGAACAAGGTTTCAGATGCACTAAGTAGGAGGATGCTGACCATTCAAGAAGTTTAGTTGACAAGCATTGGTATAGAGAGTTTCAAGGACCTATATAGGGATGATGAAGACTTTGGTAAAGCCTACAAGGTATGTTCTAATTTTTAGAATTATTTTCACAGTAATTTTTCTGATTTTACCTTGCAAAGTGGGTTGTTGTTTAGGGGAAGTCAGTTGTGTGTTCCTAAGGGTTCAATGAGAGAGAAACTCATTCAAGATAAACATAATGGTAGCTTGAGTGGCCACTTTGGTGTGAACAAAACCATAGAGTTAGTACAAAGGTTTTACCATTGGCCAAAGTTGGTAAGAGATGTGACAAAATATGTTGAGCAATGTGTAGTGTGAATGAAAGAAAAGGGAGGAGATATCAATGCAGGTTTGTATCAACCTTTTCCAATCCCTAATAGACCATGGGAGTGTGTTAGTATGGATTTCATTGTAGGGCTACCTAAGAAAAAACATGGTCATGAAAGTATCTATGTTGTGGTAGACAAATTTAGTAAAATGGGTCATTTATACCTTGTAGAACTACTCATGATGCTAGTAACATTGCACATTTGTTTTTTAAGAATATTGTAAGAATCCATGGACTACCCCTAAGCATTGTATCAGATAGGGATGTCCAATTCATGAGCCATTTCTAGAACACACTATGGAGAAGATTGGGTACTAACCTATCATTTGGTTCAACTTAACACCCTCAGACTGATTGATAAATAGAGGTGGTTAATAGAGTGCTTGGTAAATTTTTAAGGTACCTAACTAAGGAATATGGAAAGAAATGGGATGTGGTCATTCCCAGAGAAAAATATTCATATAATGAAAGTGTTAATCAGACAATAGGTAGGAGCCCATTTGAAATTGTTTATGGGATGCACCCGAGAGGTGTATGTGAGCTTAGAGACCTTAGAGATATGGATTACAAGAGTGGTCATGCTGAAGAATTCACTCAAACCATGAAGGAGATTCAAGAGCGGGTGAAGAGGACTATACTGGAGTCTACTAAAAAATTGAAGGCTAAAGTGGATGAGAAGAGAAAAGATGTTCAATTTGAGATAGGGGATTATGTCATGGTACATTTGAATAAATCTAGGTTGTAGAAGGTAGTTCCTACCAAGATAAAAATGAAGAGAGTGGGACCCTACAAAATCTTAGCCAAGTATGGGGCTAATGCCTAGAAAGTGGATCTACCTACTGATTTGAGCATCTCACCTGTTTTCAATGTGGCCAACTTGATGAAGTTTAAGGGACCCTTAAATGAGCTATATGTGAATAGAGAAGAGGTTGGAAAATATGTAGAGCCTAATTTTTTACCTCCCAAGATGCAAACAGAAGTAGACAAGGTATTGGATTCATGGGTCAAGAAGACCACCAGACACAAGGTGTACATGGAACACCTCATAAAGTGGAAGCATAAGCTAGAGTTAGAAGCACATGGGTTATAGATGAAGACTTCAAGATGTTAGGAATTCATGATGACATCTTTCCCACAAGAGTGACATGATTTACTTTTGTGGGGGAGTATGGTGCAGGAGCACCTAGGTAAGGCTATATTGTAACCTAGGGTTCCTAATCAAGTTTTGGCTTGTAGTGGTCTTGGCCAAGCCAATAATGAAATAAGAGGAATAGATGGTCCTAGAGTGTGTGTTTTTTTGGTTAGGAGATCTAACTAAGTCTTTTGGAGTCCTTAAGTTATAGTTTGGTCCAAATTTAGGAAAGTTGGCAAATGTTACAAATATTGTGGAAACAGTGCATTTGTGCATTTAGAGGACCAAATTGGTAAAGACAGGGGTAGGATACCTATTTCATGGTTTAGAAAGCATAAATATTCATTTGGTGGAGTTTCATAATGATTTGACCAAGTTTGGATGCAGGAATGCAAAAGTTGTAAAAGTTGCTGACAATTTTACAAAATTGACAATGTTGTCATTGACAACATTTCTTGCTCAAGTGCATTTTCAAGAATATGGTTATGTAACTATCTGAAATATTTGGTGTGTGTAAGGATAGACTATATAATTCCTCCCTCAACCTATGTGAAGGATTGGACAAAGTTAGGAACAATTTTGGTTAATGAGCAGGCAAGTTCTTTGAACAATTTTACCAGTTAGTACATTTTGTATTGATTTTGTCCTTTAATGGATTGATCTCTACACTGTAACTCATGCATGAGGTAGTATATGTAGTTTCTTGATTTTTTGTGGGTGTAGATAGTTTTTTTTTTTCTATTTCATTGCCTTTGTAAATTGTTTTGGTTTTAGCACTGTCGTTGGTCTGATCCAGGCAATTTTTGCTTATGGGGTCATAACTCACCTTCCTACCGTGTAATCTGTATGATTCCTTAGGATTTGTGAGATGAATCCATGTACATTACTTGTGCAAAATCTTGGGCCCTGGAAAGCAAGGTTGTTAATTTTGAAGTGATTCCCTAGGCGAGTCAGAAGAGCATGGTTAGGGATCACAGTGGATTACAGAAGAAAATAGAGGGATTGAATGCATTGGTTGCTTCAATATGGGAATGTGGAGAGGAGGATATGTGTGTGAGGAAGTCCTATACCTAAGGATAATTTCTTGTGTGTATTTTTGTTGGGTGAAATAGCAAACCCTTGTGAGCACTATTAGTACTTTGAGAAACCCTTGATTTTAGGCTTAAATATAGAAACCCACTGTATGGACAGGTTGGGGAAGTAAAACTAGATAAATCCTAGAGGTTTCCAAAAAGGGTATTAGGATATGAAATTTTTTTCCACCTTGTTGAGAAATTTTTGGAGTTATGTGCCAAAACGTGTGCTTTAAGGCCTAATTCCTTGTAGCCCTATTTTGTGCAAATTCAAGCAAGTTCTTGAAATCAATAAGGATTTCATTTCAAATTTGTGTTGTTAAGAATTTTCATGAAACCAATGACCTAGGAATAAACCTTCCTCTCCATTGGTGATTGGTTTTGGTCATGTGTGAACATTTTGTGTGGAGGATGCAGAAAGACATCCATGAAGAATGTTGGTGATTGAGTTAATTTCTTTGTTGATGTAGACAAATTGAAGAGGTGAAGAATTGAAAATGGAATCCTTGTGAGTTAGGGTTTGTGAAGGACCCCAATAGGCTAGAAAATTGGCATAGTGAAGACCCTAGGAGAAGGTAGGGTTAGAGAGCAAGATTTGTCTCTAAATCAATCTGGTTTGGATAAGCTCGGTAAGCCTCTAACTTTTATTTTTCTACTAATCTTAACCATGTTGTCAAAATTCACATGACAAATTATTTTATGCCATAACCATATATATTCATTCTTTTCCAATAAGAAATTAGTTTTAGCTATGTCAAGATAGAATGGCTTACCTTTATATTTTTCACAAGTGTCGATCAATTTTCCTTTTCCATCATAGATTCTTGCTTTTCTATTCTCAAATGAAACTTGGTGACTAGTGTTATTCAACTGTGAAATACCTAACATATTATATTTAAGTCCTTTTACCCAACAAGCATTTTCACATTTGATTTGATTGTTCAGCATAATAGTACCTTTTCCTTTCACTTGACAGGGTCTATCATTTCCCATTCTTACTGATCCTCCATCATAATGTTCAAGAAATTCAAATTTTCCTTTATCACTAGTCATGTGATATGTACAACCACTATCAATAACCCAAATATCATGTTTAATAAATTTAGAGATAAGTGTTGTTTCTACATACCTTTCATCTTCATCTGAATCATCTTTCAAAGCTACGAACACTGCCTCAATATCTTCATCACTATCAAAACTACTGTCATTAACTTTATCTTCAACAATATAACAAGCTTTCTTACCTTTATCTTTATAATATCTGTTATCTCTTTTGTCATACTTTCAGTTGCTTCTATAGTCTCAGTCACCATTTCTATCATTAAATCAATCATTTCTATCATCATTCTTTTTGTTAGGGCATCTTGCTGCAAAATGGCTAATCTCTTTACAGTTAAAAAATATCAAAGGTAGTTTACCTTTATATCGTCTTTTACCTCTGTGCAATCTTCTAACCATTAAAGCTTTAATTTCATCAAGTTCCTTGTCATCATTCTCACTGTCACTGTTATTTTTTATTATGTGTTTGCTACTAGATTTACCAATTTTCAAAGTAGACATAAATGCAAACTCCATAGATGGTACAATACTTTTGTCAAAGTTATTTATCTCAAAATAAATTAATCTTCCAACAATACTATCAACAATAATGCTATTTCTAGGTGCATCTCTCATTTCATGTATTGTAGAGACTCTTATAGAATAAATAGGCAATAGAGTTCTAAGAATATTACTCACAGTAGTGTCTTCATCAATGGTTCCAATAGATCCTCGAATAGCATTCACAACTTCCTTAAGTCAGGTGTTGTATTGTGTTATGTTTTCTCCTTCCTTCATTCTCATGTCATCAAAATTTCCATGAAGAATTTCACCTTTGGCTCTCAGTACATTTGCATCTCCTCCATAAACTAGTGTAAGTTGATCCCACATCTGCTTGGCCGTTGTACATGTCTTGATGTCCTCAAATTCAGCATCTGTGAGTGAAGAAGAAATCTCCACCATGATAAGGTTATGTTCATGTTTCTCTTTCATCTGATTTATTGTCAAAGGTCCAGTAGGTAGAATGAATTCATGGTCTAGAAAATATGCAATGTTGTCTCTAATCCCTGATAAATATAGCCTCATTCTTCTTTTCCATGTCGATAAGTTATCCTTGTTTAGCTTAGGTGTGTCTCTCTTATAAATCTTGTGATCTTTAGCTTAAGTCCTTCAAAACTCTCTTCTAAGCAATGTACGCTCTCTTATAAGCATTGTATGCTCTCTGATAAGCATTGTATGCTCTGATACTAATTGTTAGAATAACAAAGAAGGGGGGGGTGAATCAGTTAGAATCAGTCTCACAAATTATCCTACAGTCCCAAATTTCTCCAGATGTATACCAAAACAAATTTAAATATAAAACTCAGCTCGGTGAAAATGTATTCCTTAATTTCAAAACTTATTGTTAAGTTGTCTATCGAGTATCAGTAAATTAAAACAATGATTATCGATCTAGGTCAATAAAGTAAAGTGTAAAGTAAAATAACAATCCACAACATTCATGCACATTGACACATAGATTTTTAACGTGGAAACCCTGCTAAGGGAAAAACCACCTAGGACCGGTAACCCAAAATATTTTCACTCTTCTGAAGTGAGCTCGGTGAAGAGCCAACCTTGTTAAAGGTTATAATACACACTGTTAAATGTGACCTTGTTATAGGATTTAAAACTAACAGTTCTCTCTTGACTAGGTATTCACTGTGGGGTCAACAAGAAAACACTCAACATTATCTGAATGTTATAATAAATACTTCACTGTCCTACTCAGTTAAGAGATTTATCTATAAAAATGGTTAAACTGATACAGTAGTGATCTGATTCAAATACAACTCTAATTTGAAAATATTTAGATCTATGCTAAGTGCATAATACCTCTAATCAATTTTTACTTCTTCAGTTCATCTCATACTTCATACTTGTTATGCTCGATAATCCTCTTTCCTCCATCACTTGGTTATGTCTGCAAAAAACACTCGGTTATGTCCTTAACCAGTTTGATTAGTCATGCATAAAATTTGCATGTATGCGCTTCAGGCATCTATATTTTTTTTCATAATGAATCGCTTGTCTCTTATATAGACATCGTAGCTCATTTAATTTTCATCCTTCATATCTTGCCGCTTAATCTCCATCGTTCATTTTTCTGCTTGATCCTTCCTCGATAGTTGTCTTATAAAAATGTTTCAATCTTTGTCGTCCAATCTTCCTTGAATTTTAATAACCATTTGATCAAATGAAAAACTTTATCTTTTACCTCGAAATCATCAATTGCCAGCTCGTCATCCTAGTCAGCCTCAATTTGAATTAATTTCTTGGTCTTAATATTAACCGTTTTGTGTCGGTAATCCCTAGCTCAATTGTCATTATGCTCGGTGTACACTGTGTTTTACTCAGTTATTATTGTCTCTCAGTGTATATAGAACTGTTCGTTTACTGACCACATAAACATTGTTTGTTCCAGATCTTGAAATCATAACAAATTTTTTCCACCATAATAATACTCAAATAAGTTGACATCAATGAAAATACATTAACTGATAATGTATATCATCACTTCTACAACTCGGTTGAATATCAACAAATAACTTCAAACATATAATCAGTTGTAGTTCATCAATCATCATATAACATCATATCACATCATCACAGAGTCATCATGCATATATGATCATCACTAAAATCATAAGTATAAACTACTATCCACAACAGTAATGATATCTACATGATAAAAATATATAGATCTATAATTGGGTGCATCAAATGAATGCAAATACAAAGGAATAATATATGAACAGTCATAGGATAATATAAATAGAGTCTAACTCATATCAAATTAAAACAATGACCAGGATGCAACCACGAGAGGTGCTACAATTTGACTAATTCTAAGAAATTATAAGATCTAGAGATTGAGCATGAACTTGAGGAGAGAGAAGAGAGTGAGATAAACAGAGGGTGAGAGGGAAAATGAAAGTGATATGAAAACAGACAGGCCTAGAGATTTTTGGACACAAAGAGAACAAGACACAAAGATAGAAGTAGAATGATGATAAGAGCCTACTAATTACTAAAACTTGACTAAGTCTAAAAAATTATAAGATCTCCTAAAATCTAGAATCTACATTATGACTCCTAGAGATCTAAAACCACTCTCAAACATCCTAACAATATATGCATAAAATATAACCTAATGAAAACACAAAGAGAAAATATAACTTGTACTTAGTTGTTATATTTAATTAATATATCTTAATTAAAAATACTATGTATTTCATTTAGCTTTAATTTATGGAAATGCATATGCATTTTGTTTGCTTAACATAATGCATACATGTTATGATTATTTACAAAAATGTGTACACATTTTGTCCTCATAAAACCATGTAAGTGTTTTTAGTTCAAATAACAAGTATGTTATTTTAATACAAATAAAACATGTGTCTAGGCTGGTACTTAGGCTTTGAGGACAAGCCTCTGGCTTGTGAGCTTTATTTCCCTCCTTTTGGCATGTTTTTTCCTTCTAATATAGTTTCTCAACTTCATAATCACCATGTTTACATATTATCAAGTGGGTATTAGTAAAATTACCACCATAATTTCACACGTCTCTTGAGCTTCCTAACCATATAGTTTCTTTAGAATTGAATGACATTAACATATTAATCTTTAGTTTCTTTCAAAAATGTCTTTAGAATTCTCAGAGTCATACACGTACTATTTTTTAATAACATTTACTTACTTATCCAAATTTAAAATAAATTATATAGTATTGTCCTACACTTAATTCTTTACAATTTCAAAAACAAAATTTAGTTTTCAATTAGTTTGATGCAAGTTATTCAAAGCACACAAACATGTCCCTAATTTTTAGGATGTGTCCACTTTGAAAAATCAACAAAAAATTATGCAACTTCTTGTACTCACTCTTAACTATCTTTCTACTAAAGGTTTTTTTCAAAATACTAAATGCAACCATATCTTTTTTGAAGTGCATGTCATACACTATGTTACGTTTTGCTACAAAGAATAGGAATAGTTTTTAGTCTCTGAAGGATTTTACCCCTTTAATCTTATGTATTTTTTAAAAACTTTATTAGTTTAGAAACTTGATTAAGAGTACTAACTTCTCTCTCGCACCTCTCTATATATTACTTCTCCAATCCTCTCCCTCCCTCCTTTTTTACCTCTCTCTCTCTATTGATGAGATTGAAGGGGAGAGAGAGATGATATAGAAGCAAATTAATATGGAAGGCGAGGAAGAGGTAGGTAGATAAATAGAGTATGATGGAATGAGGGAGAGGTAGGTAAATAGAGAGTAGAAAGAAAAAGAAAGAGTGGGGTAGAAATATAGGTAGGGAGGGAGAGAGATGTAGGTTGAGAGAGAGGTAGAGAGGGAGAGGTGAGATTGATTGAAGTGGCAAGGGAAGGCTAAGGAGACAAGGGAGGGAGAGAAATATAAGTCTTATAAGGAGGGAGATATATGTAGAGAGAGAGAGGGATGATATATATATATATATATATATATATATATATATATATATATATATAAACATATATATATACATATATATACATATCTATATGTCTATATATGTATCTATGTGTATATATGTATATATGTATATATAGGTATGTATATATACATAAACATATACATATATACATATATGTGTGTGTGTGTGTGAGAGAGAGATTTTTGGAGGGTGAGAGGTAAGATAGAGAGGAGACAATGTGTGTGAGGTAGGCATGTTGAAGAGAGGGGAGATATAGATTATAGTGAAGGGTGAGATAGATAGGCTTGGATCTTGGGGACAGGAGAGAGTGAGATAGAGATAGGGAAATAGAGGAGAGGGAGATTAATAGGAAGAGAGATCTACATGTAGAGATCAAGGGAGAGACAGAGAGTGAAATAGAGATAGGGAGATAATGATGATAGGAGCTTAGTGATTATTGAAATTTGACTAAGTTTGAGAAATTATAAGATGTAGAACTTGGAGAGAGAGGATAGTGAGATAAAGATAGGTAGAGAGGGAGGAGAAGGAAAGTGATATGGAAATAGATAGGTGTAGTGCTTAGGGAAGACAAAGAGTGTGATATAGAGAGATAGAAAGAGAATGATGATAGGAGCCTTTTGATTATTGAAATTTGACAAAGTCTAAAAATTATAAGATCTAAAATCTAGAGTTTGCATTATGACTCCTAGAGATATCAAACCATTGTCAAACATCCTGCCAGTATATACATAAAATATAATTAAAGTATATAACAAAAATAAAAGAAAGAGGTAAAAAACTAAGGGGGGGACAAAGGAATTAACATTCAAAACTTACATACATGCTTTTTGGAACTGAAAAATTAAGCATGACAATATTTGTTTGTAGCTTAATATCAATAAAACATGTATGTGCTATGATTATTTAGAATAGCATGCATTGGTTATGCTTATGGAGAAAAAACATACGTGTTTTTCTCTCGTAAATCATGTAGGTATTTTTATTCAAAAATCATGGAAGTATTTTAGCTTAGATTTTCTGAGCCTTAACACGTATGTGGTTAAGGAATTTATTAAAAACATCTACTTTTTTGTTCATTTTAGGATTTTTTTTTGCACGAGGTCATTAAATTGTACACCATCTCAGTGCCCTTACTCTCATTTTCTTTCAATTGTAGTTGTGAATGGTAAACTTTTTTTATCTTCACAAAATGTGATTGCATTTTATATATCATAACTCGTGTGATCCTATTAAGGCTTGGTATTTTCCAGGCCACAATGTGATCATGTTACATATGCTTTTCAATAATGTGAGCATGTTATAACCAATATCACTCATTTGACTACTTTTTGTCCGTTATTTTATTGCACATGCCTAATAATCTTATAGGTACCTCCTTTAGCTAGATAACTAAATTAAAGCAAAGATATTTTCTAGCGAAGAAGAACAAGGAAGAGAATGAGGAGAAGGAGGGGGATGAGGAGAAGGGGGAGGAGAAGTGTTGAAGCTAATAATATTTTTCCATGTATCATCACTATTTAGGGAGATGTTGAAAGGTCTATGACTCAAAAGGTACTCAGATTAGGTCATGTTCAACTCATACTTAGGAACCATCCAGCTTTTGTCACCACTTCTTTAATTCTTGAAGGTACACCATAATATTACATCAGTCAAAGAGTACATGTAACACTAGAAAGACACATTCTCTAGAGATCAAAAATAAAATAACAAAGACACAAAATGGAATGGAGCACTAAATTGATTAGAAAAAAATTTCAACACAAATAAATTTATAAGAGTGTGATGAGGAGGAAATAATCATATTGGACCTTGAGGGAATCCTTTTGAAACACTAAAAGATTGAAAATGAGAATGATTGTAGATTATCTAATCAAGGGGAATAATTTTAATAGTAAATATTTAACATGGAAAGATGGATTAGTCCTTCAAAAGAATTTAGAGTCCATCAATGTTAGGAACAACATTGGTTTTAAGGCTAATGGTGTGTTACTCCCTTAAACCATAGTGTATATATGGATATATTTAGTAAACTTGTGGTTACTATGCCCTTGAATTAATTTAAAAATTATTTATATAGCCTTACATAGGTAGTTAAGTCACTCTAGGTGTCATCCACGACATAAGTATGATATATAAAAAATGTAACGGTTATTTTATTAACGTCATATCATATATCATAATCTTACTTGAGACTACTAAAGGTATCCCCCTCAAAGGATCTTATTATTATCAAGTATGAGTAATATATTTTCTATTATATTATTATATTGCGTAATTAATTTTATTACAATGTCAAAGTGGTTATGAGCTAACTCTCAATTAGGATGATAATTAACTCAATCAACTAAGATAGAGGTGGCCTTGATTAGATAGATATGCCACCTATTTTCTATCAATTAAGGATTAATAGGGTAGTGATGGCACTTGATGGCCTCAAACCAAGGTTTAAAGAATTCATTATTGGTTTAACTAAGCAAATGCAACTTGCCTAAATAAACTTATGCCCATATTGTGAGTAACTAACTAAATTTAACAAATAAAATGATATACCAATAACTTGTCTAAAAGAGGTTGAACAAAACTTATTATACAATGATCATGTCTTGCAAAAGGATTTGAAAGATTTGAGATAGAGACTTTAGATGGAATGCAACACACTTAGGTGATCAAGTCGTAATATATGAAAGAGAATTTGTGTCTAGTAATGGAAGGTTTCTTAGACATATGACTTCTATTATGTCATTGGTTGTATGTATGCTTATTTATTTCATTTTTTATTTGTTTATGATCAATGCATTATAGTGTGAGACTTGTGTGGGTGTTGACTTGCCTTATTAAATAAAATAAATTTATGGTCATATTTTACCATATAGATGTGCAAGGGAGAGTACAAGGATTGAAAATAATAAAGCAACACTCAAGAATAGAAAAATGTAAGTCCCAATGTCATGGGCATGACCACAAGTAGGCTTTCCTAGGGAATAAAACTATGAACATGGTAACATCTTTGGAAAACATGTAAATAGCAACTTAAATTGATCACGCAAATTATTTATTATAAAATTCAATAACTTCGATATGTATATATACACACACTATTTTTTTTTAAATTCTTCTAAAGATGTTGAACAAAACTTATTATACAATCATCATGTCTTGCAAAAGGATTTGAAATATTTGAGATAAAGAATTTAGATGGAATGCAACACACTTAGGTGATCAAGTCGTAATATATGAAAGAGAATTTGTGTCTAGTAATGGAAGGTTTCTTAGACATATGACTTCTATTATGTCATTGGTTGTATGTATTCTTATTTCTTTCCCTTTTTATTTGTTTATGATCAATGCATTATAGTGTGAGACTTGTGTGGGTGTTGACTTTCCTTATTAAATAAAATAAATTTATGGTCATATTTTACCATATAGATGTGCAAGGGAGAGTATGATGATTGAAAATAATAAAGCAACACTCAAGAATAGAAAAATGTAAGTCCCAATGTCATGGGCATGACCACAAGTAGGCTTTCCTAGGGAAAAAAACTATGAACATGGTGTTGGAATTATATTGAGATGATGTACTGAGAGGGGAGGGGTGAATCAGTACCTCTAAAAGTTTTCTTGGTTAGCCCATTAACCCTTAGTCATCAGTTTGTAATTTATCTTATCTAACTGTTCATCTTTCTTTATGCATATGTAATCATATCATACATTCTTTTTAGTATGCAACCATAATAGAAACATTCATGAAAATAAATAACACATGACACAAGATATGATATCACAAAAAAATCCTGTTAAGGAGTAAAAACTGCGGTGGGGATTGTTACCCACAAAACTTCACTATCTGCAGATAACAAGGGGCTGGTTAAGGCTTACAATTTATCACTTCTAATGACCTACCCTGTTAGGAGTATTACAACGGAGACCTATTAAGATCTACTTCATTTGAAGCTTTAGCAACACTGTTAAGTGTGCACTCTATTAAGAGATTTAGAGAGAACGGTTAAGTCCACCTTCTACAAAAGGATTTTAGATGTGATGCACTTGTTAGAATGC
>MU226139.1:644348-665474 GCA_018584345.1 Thuja plicata
GATTCATGCATCGCAAGTTAACTCTAGATCCAAGGTTTACAACTTGACCTTGATCTTTAGTTAGATATGCTTTAGATCCATTAGGATGCTTTAAAGCATTTACATAAAGCTTGCATGACCATCAAATATGATTTAAAACAAAATAAAACTCTATAAATAGAATTACATTGCTTTATCCGTCGTGTAAAAATTAGATCCACAATTTGTGGGTTCTTTATCTGTCTGTCAGTTCTGATGGTCAGTTTTCTTGGTTGTCGGTGTTCCTTTCTTGAACTTGTCGTCGGGTATGCCTTTTCTGTTCCTTGTCAGGTTAGTTCTGAAAATTGTGTCACCGGTAATGCTTGTGGTCACCGGTGATGCTTGTCGATTCTATACTTATCTTTTCTCAAAGTCTTCGTTCTGTCGGGTATGCTTGCATTTTACCGATACTGCTTGTGGTTCGCCGATAATGCTTTCTATCTACCGGTAATGCTTTAGTCTGCCGGTGATCTCTGTCAATGTTTTTCACTAAGTGTACTAATGGAAAAATAATGTCATCAATCTCCCCCTTTGACATTAGTATCAAAAACATGATATGTGCAACATACTGGGTGTATTAGTATGTACACCTATGTATACTTCTTCCTTAGTCATTTGAATGACTCCCCCTATGTATATGTCAGAAAGTGTAAGTATATATACATATCCTTTATTTTTCTTTTTTTCCTTTTTCAACTGATATATGTATTGTACATAACTATATACATTTCCTTCCCTTTCCTTTCCTCCTTTTTTGATTCTAAAGGCAAAGGTATTTACAACTTTTCAAAAAGGTGGGAATGTGAGGACTTGATTTCCTCCATCATCTTTTCCCATTTCTCGTTCAATATTTTGAGAGCCATGTGCTCCAGTGAAATCCGTACATGTATATCATAGATGTTGTCTACTACAAATATCTCCAGGGTTGCTACCAGATTTCTTGCTCAGAAATATGTTGCTGCAGAATAGTAAGATTTGGTAGAATATGTGCCAAAATTTCTGTGATCTCACCTCTGGATTGTGTTTCAGCATCCCATATATCGTGCCTTAGCCTATTTTCCTCTATGATTGTTTCATGATGTGCCTTTATGCTGTCGACATGAGAGGTTAGGCTTTGTGCACTCTTTGTGACATTTGAGTCAATTTTTGCAAGTTTGTCACTGTTTTCTTTTGCAAGTTTCTCCAATGTGCACATTTTCTGAACGAAGGTGATTGCCTCAGCAATTAGTGGCTCTAATTCATCATTGAGTTCTGAGAGTTTTACATTGTTCAATGCCACTTCTTGGCTGATTTTATCAATTAACTTGAATTGATATTTCTTCTCTGCTTTCTCTTCCATTGCTTGATCTGCCTCTATACCTTGCTCTGTTATAGCATTGGTGAGAACAACAATTTTTTCCTTTACTGAAGTATTTTCTTCAAGTTTCACTTCAGGAACAAGTTGTTGGAGTATCTCTTTAGCCTTGTCAAGTGCCATGTTTTCTCTATGTTCTTGTATCATCTTCTTCTATATGGCTTTTCTCTGACAAAGCACTCCAAACTCTTGAAGTTTGTCACTGTCCAAAGTGGTAATGTCCCAGTTTAGAACTTCAATGACTTCATCAAGTGTCACAGCCAATATATCCTTCTTTACTATCTTTTTCTTCTTCTTCTTTGGCTAGGTGGCAGATTGATGTACCACCATTTGTAAGGCTTGTGACTGAGTTGATTTTGTCGGTGAGTGTAGAGAGGATGAGACATCCTTTTGTATCTATTCAGTGTTCACCGGCTGGTTTGGTGAAGACGTCTCCTCATGTACCTTAGGTGTATCAACAGATGAATCTTCTTTTTGTTTTAATTCCTCATTTTTCTTGACTTCTTCACTCTTATCTTTCTCTTCAACCTTTTTCAATGTATTATCCGTTGTTTCATCTACCTCTTGCTTTTGTTCTTTTGATACATCTTCCTTCTCATCGATTGCATCCTTCATTTCAGTATCGATATCCTTAGGAGTGTTGGATGCACCTTGGTTTTCATCAGTACCCATCTCCTTTGGTATATCATTATCTTTCTTAGATTATTTATCCTGACTTGACTGTATATCAATAGCATCTATTAATATATTCATGTTTGTAGGCGTATTGACAGTTGCAGTGTCAATAGCTATGTCCTATCCGTCGGTATTACCCTTTACAGCAGTGATGTCTTCATCTTTTCGGATCTCTGTTGCAGGGTATTTTCCTATAATAGTGTCGACAATGTTGTCTAACCATGAATCATCATTCATATTAACATCTAAGTTACCCTTTATTGAAAGTTCCTCTTTGGTAACTTCTTCATCCTCCAAGTTAATGTGGATAGGGCTTTCCCGTACTTGATCATCTTTGCCATCCTTTGACAAATCTTCATCTATAACATCTGTTTGTTTTTGGCCCGTGATCTGTATTTCTTCACTCTCCAACTCAATTGTTGAGTTACTTGTTTTGTTGATAGGTTCCTTTTCAGGACTACTCTCTTCATCGGGATTTAGTATCTCACTCCATATTTTGTGAGCGTCTTCTTCTAGTTCTATAAGTTTCTCTTGAAGAAATTTGTAAGCTCTCATTTTTGGTGAGAATTTCTTTGTATATTTCTCCATGTTTCATTGATTTCCTCTCTTGTTGATTCAGGAGGCATAAGAGATACTAGTACTCTTTCTCTTACCCTCTTCTCCTCATGGAGTACAAAAGTGAATCTAGAGGATATCTTATCCAAAAGTTCTTGTGGAACATCTTGTGAAGTGAAGTGTAGTGGGACATAGTAGTGTTTGCACATTTTAGCAATAAGTGCATCTTCAATCTTATTTTGTTCTACTGTATCCCATTGTAACCATTTCCTAATTTTTGGATGTGTAATAGATGTAGCTTCAGAAATGTACTTACATATGTCATCAATGTCATCAGATGGTGATGTAACCTTTGCTTTTTCCTTTGCTAGTCTAACAATGTTAGGTTCATCCATTGCTGAATCTTCTAATTCTTCATCAGTCTGAACATATTTTCTTCTCTTAGCAGGTGCCCTAGCTAGTTTTTTAGCCTTTTGAGGTGAAAATTTCCTCTTGTACACCTTCCCTTTTACCATGGGAGAAGGAATAGCATCTTGTGCTACTTCTAGTTCTAGAATTTTTGGTTGGAGGAGGAGGTGGTGAATCAGACTTTTCTTCCTCTAACTCATTTGTTTCTATTGTATTACTGATGGGAAGCTGTCCCTTGGTGTCTTCCTCCTTACTCTGTTCTTCCTCCTTACTTTCTTCTTCATCTTCTCCATCAGAAGATATTTTTAAGTTCTTCTTTAGATTCTTTACCATTCTCTTAGACTTCTTTATAGCCTTCTTGACAACAAGAGTTGACTTAATCTTTTGTTTGGCTTCCTCATAGGTACCAAATCTTAGTTGTTTGTTGTCAATGGGTTCATTCATCAATGCCTGAATGCATTTTGTTGCTAACCCTATTTTGATTTCATAATCAAGCTTGGAAAGCCATGATTTCCTAGGAACTACAACTTGAATGTAGGTGAAATCTGTATCCACCATGAAACAAATGTCTTCTCTGTATTCCTCTATTAGACTCTCCAGAATTATTCTCCTAGCTTGTAGCATTTCCTTAATTGTCTTAAAGTACTCATGCATTACATTGTCAAAATCTGTACCAAGTGATTCAATGAATTCACTTATCTGTATGGTAATTGGTCTACTTGTGTCCCATGCTACTTTTCCTATTGAAGGAAAGTACTCTTTGAAGTAGAAGAATATACACATTATGAGGGAACCGAACTTACATGTGTTTGTCCTTGAGGACCTTATGGTGCACATGTTCTCCTCAAATTGATGCAATAGGATCTCTGCTAGATCCATCTTCTTCCCCTATTTGATGATCTTATAAGTTGTGCTCATTGCAGTGCTAGAAATACTGTTCATTCTGCTAGCTTGGAATATCTTATATCCAACTACGCATGCTCCAAACTTCAGCTCTACGTCAGTAATAGTATTTACTTTCAGTGCCCTCTTGTCTGATTTTGCACCGGTTAACCTTTCCACTTCTGCAAGAGATGGATGTTTGTGAGCCTGAGGTTTGTCAGTTGTTGGATAACCAGTTACGGTGTGTATAACATCCTTTGTTATAGCCTTTGGTTTGTTCAGCCATAGAGTGTTGTCGTGGATTCTTCTTAGAACAATTTTGATCTACTTTGTTTTGAAAACCTTGGGAAAATGCAGTGCATTAGTCAGTCCCTTAACTTCCAAGTGTTTATGCTCTTCTTTGAGCTTTCCAGCATCGTCACAAAGTTCCCTATAGGCGTTATCAAGGTCTAGATCTCCTATCTCTGAGATCTTGTAGTGTATGTAGGACCTTACGTCCTCTACTAACAAAACCCTAGGTGGGATTCGGGAGAATGCTCCAGAATCGTCGTGTTGGGAAGCTATTTCAAGGTGTAGTTTATACTTAGGTTCGACACATGCTCCTCTTTTGACAAGTCTGAAAGGTTTCTTCTTGTCATCCTTAATTTTCTCTACCCTAGAAGTCGATGCCATCGTATTTTGTAATTTAGGGCTTTTCCGTAAATCAAAACAGTGCTATTAGTGAGTGGATTAACTTACTGAATGTCTGCGATTGCCTTTGAATCTGAATGCTTAGTGATTGACTTCTGTTGGGTTGCTTCTCAAACTGCTCTTAAATCGCTCTGCTCTGCTCGAAAATCGTGGGTGCAAAAATGAGCTTACCTGTCGGGCTTTTATACTTTTTGTGCCCTAAGTTGTCATTAATGCTTACCAACTCATCAGTTTATGAAGACTGATTTTGTCGGTAAAAACATTCATAACATCTCCAGTGTTTGTGCAAAGCATCAGGGTAGCTAGCGGTTCTGGAGACATCGCCGATGATTATCGGCGAGGTTGTGATGACAGCTTTTGTTGATTCAATGTTCACCAATATCCGTCGGTTTACACTTAGCTTGTGTAATGACCGATACATTCCGGTAAGTCTTACTAACTTTTCTGTGTGTGTTCACCGATGGATATTGTGCCCAATAACCGATGTTTTTTTTTTCAATAGATTAACAAGTAATAATATATTGCATCTTTATTCATGCCTATGTTACAATATGAACTATGTGTAATGGAACTGATGTATAGTAAAACTTGTCATAATGTAGTTCCATACTTACTTGTGCAATCTAGTTAGATGTAGTGATGTCACCGGATCCAGTGGATGGGGTGTCACCATTTTCATTGCTTGTACTAGCACCTTCAGTGTTTGTAGCTTTTACCCACATCTTATTTCTCATTCTTTTGATGTCATCAATGGTATTTCCATTGGGATGTGTATATGTGTCTGTCAGTCGATCTTTGCAATCTTTTATCACACGTCCAACCTTATGACAGTGTAAACATGCCATACATGGATTGGTCCATCCTCTTGACCTTCTGGTCCATTTTCTCATACAGTTTGCAGCAATATGACCATACCTTCCACACCTTCTGGTCCATTTTCTCATACAGTTTGCAGCAATATGACCATACCTTCCACATGCTGTGCAATTTACCCATGTGTTATAGTCCCAAACATATGAGTCACCTTCTCTTGTTGGTTTGTAGTTTTTATCATTTTCCTTTTAAGTCCATGCCTTGTTGTTCTTTTTTCAGCATTCCTTATGTGTATGCCCATTCATCCTGCATGTAGGATAGTATTTGTCCATGTAGGTTTTTCTCTTTGGATTTATCACTTTGGATCTGCACTCATGTGCCTTGTGTCCTTTCTTTTGACATTTATAATAATTACCAATAAAAGTAGATTGTGCTTGAGAAATACCTTTCATTTTGCTTCTGCAGATGTTTGAGTTGTGGCCTGGTTTTCCACAGTGATTGCATGACAACTTCTTGGATCTTGGGTTTGTGAAAGCATTCCTCTTATCAGGTTGGTTAGAGGATTCTCCATTCTCATTGTATCTTAATCTTGTGTAGTTTTTGACTCTCCTTTGTCCATCAAGAAAATCATCCATCCTTTTGTTGCTATCCTCAGCCTTTTTGATTAATTCGTTGTGTTGATTTTGGACTTTGATTTCATGCTTCAATTTTTCATTCTCTTCTCTTAGCTCACCAATGATTTGTATTCTTTCAATGAGTTCTATATTTAATATGTTTGCTTCTTGACTCATAAGAATAATTTGGTTGGTGACCTCATGGTGATGCTCAGTGAGTCTTTGAATCTCTGATTCTTTCTCTTGTAGTTTCTCTTTACTTTTCCTCCTATCATCAATGGCCAGTGTTCTTTCATTTTCAGCTTTTCTTGCATCGTTCATAACATCAATCATTTTTACCATTTGATTCTTTTGACCAATTTGCAGCATCTTGATTTGATATGTCAGATGTAGATTGATCTCTTGCATACTTGTAATTTCTTCAACTGATGCATCTGAAGCTTTTCTCAATGATGATTCTGTTGTTTCAAAGTGCTCTTGTATTTCCATTTCTTTGTAGTCTTTCTCATTCAGCCTGGTTTCCATAATCTTTCTTTCATCAAGAAGTTTTCTCAGCTTTATCTTCGCCTCCTTATACTGCTCATAGTTTATTTGCATTTGTAACTGCTCATTCTCAATAGTCATATCCAATCTGAACTTGTCCATTGCTCCGATCTTTTCTCTCAAGTCTTTAAGATTTTTAAGAGAGAGACTTAGCTCTGAAACCAATTGTTGGAATTATATTGAGATGATGTATTGAGAGGGGAGGGGTGAATTAGTACCTCTAAAACTTTTCTTGGTTAGCCCATTAACCCTTAGTCATCAGTTTGTAATTTATCTTATCTAACTGTTCATCTTTCTTTATGCATATGTAATCATATCATACACTCTTTTTAATATGTAACCATAACAGAAACATTCATGAAAATAGATAACACATGACACAAGATATGATATCGTAGAAAACTCCTGTTAAGGAAGTAAAAACTGCGGTGGGGATTGTTACCCATAAAACTTCACTATCTGCAGATAAGAAGGGGCCGGTTAAGGCTTACAATTGGTCACTTCTGATGACCTACCCTGTTAGGAGTATTATAGTGGAGACCTATTAAGATCTACTTCGTTTGAAGCTTTAGCAACACTGTTAACTGTGCACTCTGTTAAGAGATTTAGAGAGAACGGTTAAGTCCACCTTCTACAAAAGGATTTTAGATGTGATGCACTTGTAGAATGCAACTACATAAGTCTTTGATCTGATGATATATGCAATCTTCAATTGCTGATAACAGATCCTATAAAGCTTCATACATACTAGTAATCATCCTTCCATGATTGAATAATACCTTTATCTGCTCGTTGGTAGCCTCTATGTGTTCTTGATAACTGATGTACTTTGTTTCTGATCTTTGCATGAATTTTGCCTTCTGCTCCTTAGATGCTCTTCATGGCTATCAATAATAAAGAATGCATGTACTCACAATTGAGTATGAACATCTATTTATACTAGTTTAGGTTCAATTCTTTATTCATGCATCTCAAGTTAACTCTAGATCCAAGGTTTACAACTTGACCTTGATCTTTAGTTAGATATGCTTTAGATCCGTTAGGATGCTTTAAAGCATTTACATAAAGCTTGCATGACCATCAAATATGATTTAAAACAAAATGAAACTCTATAAATATAATTACATTGCTTTATTTGTCGTGTAAAAATCAGATCCATAATTTGCGGGTTCTTTATCTGTCTGTCGGTTCTGATGGTCGATTTTCTTGGTCGTCAGTGTTCTTTTCGTGAACTTGTCGTCGGGTATGCCTTTTCTATTCCTTATTGGGTTAGTTTTGAAGACTGTGTCGTCGGTGAGGCTTGTGGTAGCCGGTGATGCTTGTCGATTCTATACTTAGCTTTTCTCAAAGTCTTTGTTCTGTCGGGTATGCTTGCATTTTACCGGTACTGCTTGTGGTTCGCCGATAATGCTTGCTGTCTGCTGGTAATGCTTTAGTCTACCGGTGATCTCTGTCAATGTTTTTCACTAAGTGTACTAATGGCAAAATAATGTCATCACATGGTAACATCTTTGGCAAACATGTAAATAGCAACTTAAATTGATCACACAAATTATTTATTACGAAATTCAATAACTTCGATATATATATACACACTGGTTTTTTTTTAAATTCTTTTGAAGAGGTTGAACAAAACTTATTATACAATGATCATGTCTTGCAAAAGGATTTGAAAGATTTGAGATAGAGACTTTAGATGGAATGCAACATACTTAGGTGATCAAGTCGTAATATATGAAAGAGAATTTGTGTCTAGTAATGGAAGGTTTCTTAGACATATGACTTCTATTATGTCATTGGTTGTATGTATGCTTATTTCTTTCATTTTTTATTTATTTATGATCAATGCATTATAGTGTGAGACTTGTGTGAGTGTTGACTTGGCTTATTAAATAAAATAACTTTATGATCATATTTTACCATATAGATGTGCAAGGGAGAGTACGAGGATGGAAAATAATAAAGCAACACTCAAGAATAGAAAAATGTAAGTCCCAATGTCATGGGCATGACCACAAGTAGGATTTCCTAGGGAATAAAACTATGAACATGGTAACATCTTTGGCAAACATGAAAATAGCAACTTAAATTGATCGCACAAATTATTTATTACAAAATTAAATAACTACTATATATATATATACTATTTTTTTAAAAAAATCTTCAGAAATATTATGGAGTTATTTAACTTTTTCATGGTATTTTGAAGCATGCACTTTTCATCTCGACATACCTCTATAGCCCATATTTGTTTAAAGCATGCTAAAAATTCCTTCCAGAATACCAGCGAGGCGAAGAGCTGGAGCCTCTCTCGCTTCCGTCCTTAGTTTACTATGTCGGCCATCGCTCATCTCAATCAAAATTTGAGGGCACTCTGTAGAGAAGGTCGCCTGAAAAACGCTTTGCACATTCTTCTTACTGCCCAAAATATTCCTGTAGACATTTCTACGTATACCCATCTGCTATACCTCTGCATTGTCAAGAAAGCGCTTTCAGAGGGAAAGAAAATCCACTCTCACATGAATCACACTTCTTTGACATTCACACCGCGTGCATTTTTACAAAACACACTCATCAACATGTATGATAAATGCGGAAGTTTGGCAGATGCTCGCCAAGTTTTCAACCAAATGACTCAACCAGACGTCTTCGCATGGAATATGATAATTGCAGCTCACAGAAGACATGGGTTTCCTCAACAGGCATTGATTCTGTTTTATCAAATGCAAACAACAGCTGTCCAATCTGATCAGTTCACTTTCTCTGCTATTCTCCCTGTTTGCGCAGAGTTGGCATCTCTTAAACATGGTTTGCAGATCCATGGAAAGGTCATTAGGTATAGACTTCAATTTAACGTTATTGTTATTAATACCGTGATAGACATGTACGGGAAATGTGGGAGCATGAAAAAAGCACGCGATTTGTTTGACAAAATGAATGAGGTAGATGTTGTATCGTGGAATGCTATGATTGCAGGGTACACACAAAATGGTCATTTTGACGAGGCTTGCAAGCTTTTCAGAGAAATGTCTGGACGGAACGTCGTCTCATGGACTGCCATGATTACGGGATATGTGCAAAACGGGCTTGCTGGGAAAGCCTTGGAGATGTTTAAGCAAATGCAGTTGTCAGGTGAAAAGCCAAATGCCACAACCTTGGCAAGCATCCTCCCAGCGTGTGCCCAGATGGGAGCTTTGGATCAGGGTATGGAGGTTAATCAGAAGATAATCGAAAGTGGGTTTTTATCTGACGCTGTAATTGCAAATGCCCTCATAGATATGTATGCAAAATGCGGAAGCATTTATAAGGCACGCAACTTGTTTGACAAAATGTCTCATCGAAATCTGGTCTCGTGGAATACCATGATTGCAGGATATGCAATGCATGGGTATAGCAAGGAGGCCCTCAAGCTCTTTGAACTAATGGAGCTCTCTGGAAACAATCCTGACCATATAAGCCTTCTTTGTGTTTTATTTGCTTGCAGCCATGCAGGTCTGGTCGACAATGGCTGTAGATACTTCAAGGCTGTGAGTGACTCTTATTGCATTACTCCTACAATGGAACATTATGTATGTGTGGTTGACCTTCTTGCACGTGCTGGCCATCTTGAGGATGCCCTGAATTTTACCATCAAAATGCCAGTTAAACCTAATGTCACTGTGTGGAAATGCTTGCTTAGCACTTGTAGGTTACATAGGAATATAAGGTTAGGGAAACTTGTGGCACCACTTCTCATTGAGTTAGATCCTACAAATGCTGCACCTTACGTTCTTCTGTCAAACATATATGCAACAGCAGGCATGTGGGCTGAGGTTCAAAAGCTAAGGCAATTGATGAAATATAGAAGAATTAAAAAGATAGCAGGATGTAGTTGGATTTAAGTCCATAAAATTGTACATACTCTTTCCACAGAAAACGGACCAAACCCATTAAATCTGGAGGTTTTTGCAAACTTGGAAGAATTATCTTGAGAGATGAATGCAGCAGGGTTTATTCTAGATACAAGATCGGAATAAAATGATGTTGCAGATGAGGGAAGGAAGTGAGCTTCTCCCACCATGGCTGGAAGTTGTAATTATGTTTGGCTTGTTTAGCACATACCCTCGAGTAACCATTAGACTCATAAGAAACCTTCGAGTATGTGGAGACTGCCACACTGCAACCAAGAGATGTAAACGATTTTCAGTAACAGTTAACTTATTCAATGAACGGTCAAATGTATGGCTCCCATGACAATGCTAGAATATTCTTATAGGTCAGAGACATTTCTTACTGGTCCCAACATCAGGATTTGTGTAATCGATTACGAATGAATATGCAGAGATGGGAATGTTAATAGAACCTTTAATGTTTATAAGATCTGCTTACACTGATTATTTGTGGCATGTATCAATCGTTGACTATGCCTGTGGTTTTTCACGATTCATTGATATCCATTTATGACTGATGTCATGTTCTTGAATGGCTTCCAGGTCAAGATAAAACAGAATGAGTTGGATCAGTAATGATATAACATAGCGAGTTGGATCAGTAGTGGATTGGGGAAGGTGGAGATAACTGCACAGTAATTGCAGCAATGACTTTCCAAGAGTCCAATCCATATATGTTGTTTTAGATAAGCTTTCTAGAAGTAAACGTGCAACGTGTAAGAGCTGTAGACTGCAAGTGCATACTCTTTTAATTCTTGATGTCTTAACCAATTTTAGGATAGTGTGGATTATTCATACGGGTTTATAAACCTTGTGCTGTGGATTTGTTGTAGGAACAATTATAGAAGCATGTGAAATCTGAAGAGAAGGAATCGCAAAAGTTTCTATCCGCCAATGGTTGCCAGTCACGCTTCTAAAGCCACTGGTCACAAGTATCTGTGATAACCCTTAACGAGCACTCTGCCTAAACCAAGCTCACATCTAGTAATATAATGCCTTTATCTGTAATGGGAATTCAGGGTAATCAGCACTGGACAGAATTATGAGACAAGGTGATTTAGAAGACATTAAATTTTCAGGAAGTTCTAGTAATAAGAACAGAGGCTAGAGTATGAAGAACTTAAAACAATGAATTACATTCACCATTTATCCCTTTTACTACAAATGCATTATTATTTGTGTGAAAAATGGGCTGCTTTGCCTTATGATTATTGCCAAAAGCATGGTAACTAATTTCATTTAGTTTAAATCACTTCTCATGAATGTCACCTCCTCATCACGGTGAATTACATTCACCATTCATCCCTGTTACAACAAATAGCTGGGAGTAATAAATGGTCTGTTAAATGACCTCATGAATGCCACCTCAAGATGAGAAGATGGCTTACAAACACACGGATACGAAAAAGGCTTTTGCATTTTACCGTCTAGTATTTGATCAGTCATGTTTGGTCGCTCCATAATTGGATTGAATGGATGCATCCATTCCAACGAGGCCGAATGAATAGAGTAGTGAAGCTTTTGAGGGAGTCCAAATTGAAGTCTCCTTTGGCAGGTCCCTCCAGATCTTGAAATGAGCTCTGTTATGAATCTATGACCATCAAAATTTACACAAAAAACCAAAAGAGGGCACCCAAGCTGGCCTCGTTATGAAGGCATCGGAGAGTGTACTTGTGCCACATTCTTGTCAACTTTTACTGCTCTTATGATATATAATTTCATTGTAAGAATGATAATGTGGTAATTATGAAGCTTTAATGTTTGGAATGGATGAACATTCATCCTCTTTCAACGAAACTGATGCAGGAAAGGATCAGATACCCAGTGAAAGGTAGCCAATCCTTGCATTCAACACAGAATTATAAGAACACATACACACTTCAAAATCTTGATTAAAACATACTTAACTCCATATCTCCTTATATGGCCAGACAGTTGACCTGAAAACTTCACTTACATATTCAACTCAAACAAGATAAAACATACGACAAAAATGTACCAACGGTTTTATATTCCCAACAAACTAGCAAACCAGACTTGATACATAAAACCATTTCTTCTTACAATGCTAATGACTCTCTTACGCACCAAAACCATGACTGTAAGTCTAATCTTCGTACTACATATTCCATAACTTAGCCTTTTTTATATCTGCAGCGCTCTCCATATTTGCTTGTTTCATCTCCATAAAGTTCTTGATACACGGTCTTTCTAAGCAATTGGTTCCTTCAGGCTATACAAGGGTAATAGATTATTTTGTTAATGCAGGTCCAGGTGCCCCTCTACAGCCGCCACAGAACAACAACTAACAATAAGAAACTGCCTTCAAATTTGGGAATCGCCTCCACTCACGAAAGAAAATGCCAAAAATATCTTCCAAAGCCACCAGAAGAACTATGCCAACTGTATCCGCCAGTTTTGAAATAGGGAGTTGCCTACTTCTAGTTGTGCATCAAACTAATCGAGTAGGAAGAGTTGTTCCATGGACATTTGGAAATATCTAGGTTTGAGATCCCATCTTTGTTTTGCTTTCCTTTTTGTCTTCTTAATATCTGTACTACCACAGTCCATAATTATCTTGCAACTCTTTCCACCTGATTTCCACATAGTCTTAAATAAACTACTTCTTTGTTTAGGGTCTTGTTCCTGCTCTGATTTTATATAACACTCTATTGATTTTGTATGTTGAGGTGATACAACATTTTCTGCGTCCTAATTTCTTCTCCACCTGCTTCTTGTTCCTTTCCAATAGGACCTTCCTCTTTCTCTTGAATTTTGTGTTACCTTTTGGATAACTTATCTTATACCATTAAAATACTTTGATAGGTTTCATCTATGCTTCTAAAGTTCAACAAATTAATTTCATCTTAAAACATATTCAATTCATATCTTTTCTGGGTCATCTTCTAAATGTCCAGCTCTTAAAGTGAGTTTGTAGAGCTGTTCAATATATTCCTTTCATCTACTTCCCGTTGTCTCAAATTTTTTAACCTTTTGAATAAACTCAACTGATAATCTGAAGGTAAGAATTTGACCTTCAACTTCAACTTCAACTTTGACACCATTTTATTCCAACCTTTAATTTTTTTCTTTCCCTTTTCAAACAAATCCGCTATATTAATTTTATTAACTTGCATCATTACATGCAAAGAAAAATTCTGCAACAAAATGCTTTAACCATTGGCATTCATTCTCTCTTACAATTCAATTCTCTCATTCTCCATTTCATTTCCTAGATTACAGAGCATCCTCTTTGCTGCTCCAGAACTTCAACGCAGCCCCTCATTTTTCAAATTTGTTTGCTGTTTAATTTTATTAACTTGTATCATTACATGGAAAGAAAAATTCTGCAACAAAATGCTTTACCCATTGGCATTCATTCTTTCTTACAATTCAATTCTCTCATTCTCCATTTCATTTCCTAGATTACAGAGCATCCTCTCTGCTGCTCCAAAACTTCATCGCAGCCCCTCATTTTTCAAATTTGTTTGCTGTTTAAACTTTAATTAAGCCAATAGGCTTTTTTATTGTGGGCTTTGCCCACTGGAAAAGTGTCTGATACGGAAAAAATGTGCCGGTCGACTTTTCCGACAGTCAACAAGTTCCCGTCAGACTTAAAAAACTACCCCTCTTCCTCTTTTAACGCCAACGTGGGGATTGGGGAATAAATTCATCTTTATTTTTAACGCCATCGTGGGGAGTGGACATTAGTTTTGGTTTCATAGATGTTACTGTTGCAGAGATTGTTTCAGTTTTGTATGCGAGCTTTAATGTTTGAAGCTTCCAGATATTTTCAATTTCAACTATTGAGAAAAGTCCATCAAAGGGGTTTGCAACTTTGTTTTAAATCAAATTTGGGATCTCTGAACACGACGAAAGAAATTACACTCAACACCTTTCAAATGATTTTTTCCAAGCATTTTTAAATCCTTTGCAGAGGAGGAAGAGGATTGCCTAGGACTCACTCGGATGGAGCGTTGGGTGCAGTGTATTGTTCATCTCGGCCTCTTCCCTCAAACACACCATCTTTGCTCGCTTTAAATCTGGCATACAACACCGAAAATAGACCATAGCTGATCACAAAGCTATAGACATGAGAGAGTCTGTGAAACTTAAATTTATTTAACCCAAGTTCTTTTGTGTTCTCAGTGTTGTTTGCGACAGGAGGAACAAATAATATCTGAGGGTTTTGAACTACTACAAGCTTTTCAGTATTTGAAAGCTCCATTTGATTTTTTTCTTCCACAATGAGATTTGATGGGAGAACCCCCACTTGGGGTTAGTCTTTTACTTATTTTCCTTTGAAGCACTTATTTGCGAAGCCTGGAGTTAAAGTCATCTGCATCAGATTTTTGTTAAGGATTTCCAGAGGTGATTAGGGTTTGGGAAATTAATCTCTTTTTATAATCCTCACTTGATATAATTGTTCACTTTTTGGATACCAATGATAAGCACCTGACGCTCAGAATATGCCTGCATCTTGGTATGATGATCAAGGAATCGAAAATGTTCATGAATAATATACTCTCATATCAGATTGTATTTAACGAAAGATTGCAGACATGGCCTTGTATTTGAGTTTGTAATAGTAAGATGCCTTCCATGCATCACTCCATATATATAGCCTTACTGGTTGTTCACTCTCTTAAATTCAATGACTCTGTAACCCCTGGTAAGTTAGTTTCATCGATACCACCAAAATGAATCAATTTGAATTATATTTAACCTGTGTATGTAGAGGCATTCTCAGCTGTGGAATCACACATGCTGGTCTCACTCCATTTGATCTTGTCAAATTTAACGTGCAGGTATATATTAAATGTTGACCAATGGTAGAGTTTGAACAATTGATATGTTGTATTATATTGGGATAATTTAAGCCCAAAATAAGAAAATTGATAGAACCTTGAGTTTGTGGATTTTGTTATTTAAATTTTATACAGAGTACATGTGTAATAGAGTTCCAGGAGTTCCAGGAGTTCCAGGATTTGATTGTGTTGATTTGTCAAATTGTGGTCTAATAGAATTGTTATGTCATGAAGTTTTTGGATTCGACTGTGTTAAATTATTGTGTATAAGAGTTTTTTTATTTAATCATGTCAATTTTGAATAATAGGATTTCTGAATTTGACTGTGTTGAATCGTTGTATAATGAAATTTCTGAATTTGACTCAAATCTTTGTATAATGAAATTTCTGAATTTGACTCAAATCTTTGTATAATGAAATTTCTAGATTTGACTATGTAGAGTCAGTTGACAGACTGGTTGTTTATTGTCTTGATTAATCTGAGGGTTGCTTACTTTGAACTCTATCAAAATTAAGCTTTCCTACAATTCTCTAGTTTCTATTGAAGATGATCACAAGGCACTGTGAATGAGGAGTTTTATTTGTCAAAAATGTTGTGTTTTCCTTGTTTAAATTTACTCTATTTTGTTGGACTTCCTTTTGTAGTAATGCAGAATGTTCCAAGCTCAGGCACTCTAAGGGCAACAACTGAACATGCTAGGGAATATTTGGGGAGAAAGCTGAGTGTAACCGTTCTTGAAAGACTAGGCAGACTGTTATACACGTTTTTTTATAGAATTCAGGGCATGGTGTTATATGTTGAGTTGCTATTTAAGGTACGGAAGTTGAGAGGATTCTTTTGTCTCTAAAGTACTGGAAGGTTGGATTCAACCCCACGATTGAGGAGCGGTGATATTTTCTTTGTTGTTAGATCTGTGGAAACTTTGATTTGAGAAAACCTAACCAGCCTCAATCAACCTGCAACAGATGGAGGACTACAAGAAGTGATAGGTAAACTTTCAAAATGTACACTGAAACGTAAGTTTAACATTTTTTGTATAGTATAGTCATCTACAATGGTCTTTCCAAGAGCTTTAGAAAGATTAGGGTTTCACTGGTTCATATGCATAAGTAGCATTAAAGGCTATAGAACTAAAGGAGAAAAGCATGTCTGCCTAGAAAGTTGGGTACCATAGAGTTTGCCAAAATAGGAAATAGTCTTCTTATTGGACATGAGCAAGATATAAGCCCTTACAAAAATGCGTAACTTGGGAATTTTCATTGCATTTCAGGTCATATGTGATCAAAAGACAGTTTGCGGTTGCAGTTTTTGGAGATTTCTAATTTTTAGTTTTTATTATTTACCAATGCTTTGTTTCGTATATACTGAAAAACACTAGAGCATTCCTTGTCTTGCTTCTTCTTCGGTTGGATCAATATTTGTCCTTTTCCAATAGATTTATAGCTAAAACAAATCTATTTCTTGCAGATCAAATGTGAGAGGGTCGAAGATCCTTTTTTTAGGCTTGTTTTGGCACAGTTTCAGGCCTATGATGCCTTTTCCCTATGGGTAGATCTCTCTTAGCAAATAGGTATGGAGGGTTTTACATTTTTGAATTTGGCGTGTTTTTCATAGTTAAGGATGTCTGGGTTTTATGATTTTATTGTTTGGTATAAAAGTTTTAGATATAAGATATGCGGACTCTACGTTATCTTCTTAAAATTGCTTATATATCTGGATATGTGCATTGGTTGGGGGATTGGTAGTGATCCATGATTTTTTTTTTTGTGTTATGTAATTTTAACTAGGATGGCTTGAGTTTCATGGTCGGCGTTGGCAATGTGCATAAATCCTGATGGATTTTGTAAAGAAATGTAGGATTCACCGGGCTTAGCTATAGGAAAAACAAGATTTACCCTTCAAATTTTTGTTCTTTGCATATGGAAGTCAATCTTCGAGGATCCAAAAACTTAGATGATCAATGTCGCTTGGTATATTGACAAGAGTCTAGGCTATGCCATTCAGTCTGCCTCTGTGTGCTTCTATGTTGATTCCATCAAATGCAAGAGTATCTGTTAATGTGCAATTCATTATTCTTTCATTTGATGACCTTGTTATCTTTGTTGATCATATTTTTTTCATTTTAAATTAGGCTTCTGGTCCCAAGCTTCTTGGTTGCAGAGACTAACATAGTTCAAAATATACGCACTGTCCCACCACGCTAAATGCATACCCTATTTGTTTCCCTTATTGATCGGATTTTAAATTCAAGTACCAGCCCACAATCCCATTCTTGGGTGTTGTAGTTAGAGCATGATTAGAAATACCCGATATGCACAATATGGATTTGTTGAAAAAGCATTGGAAAATCTTTAGAAAATACAATTGGCATGTGTATAACCAGACCCCTCAACCTTTCTTAGCATCCTCATTGCCTGTGCCAAAGTGGGAGCTAAGCTTTGGAACATTGTATAGGCATCCATCAAAGCATGAAAGATACAAGAATTTTGTCAGATGTTGTAGTTGCAGCGGCCCTTTTGGTAAACATGTATGCGAAAAGTACAAACATAGACACAACATGAGAACTTTTCGACAAAATGCCTAAAAGAGATGTCATCTCCTACAATGCAATGATTGCGGGATATGCACAAAATAAACTTTACAAGGATGCTAGCAAAATCTTTGAATTAATGAAGTGCTCTAGTATATATCCTCACTTTGTAAGATTTTCTTGTTTTCTATGTTCATGTAGCCATGCAAGTTTAGTGGATGAAGGACGTGCATACTTCAATCACATGACTAACATTTATTGCATTACGCTTGCAATTGATCATAGTCTATGCATGCTTGATCTTCTTGCTAGTAGTGGCTATCTTCATGACTTCCTAAACATAACCATTACGATGTTAGTTAAACCTCTGGTGGTTGTGTGGGTTCCTGCAGATCACATAAGAATATAGGCTTGGGAGCATTTACACGACCTTGCTTTTTTATTTGAATCCTAAAAATGTTGTGATGCATTATCTCTAGAGAAAGAGATAATAAATATTCCAGCAACAAGGGAGGGATAGGTTGTGACTCCAATGAAAAAGTAGTTTCAAGCACCATATGGTATCAATTATTTAATTTTTCCCTCGTTGACACCAAGAAATGTTATACGTTTTATTCAATTTGTATGATATTTTATATAAATTGCTATTGGCATAACCCTTGCACCTTGTTGGTGATAGTAAATAGTTTATGATGGTATGGACCTTCAGCCAACTTTTATCAATAAAAAGAAAAAAACTTCAATAATTGGCGTACTCTTTCCGCTTTCTAACATCACCTCTTCCTCATTTTCTCACGCCTACTTCCTCACTCTTTTTTAATCTTTTTTTTTTCAATGAAGATGCCAAAGAATGTACTTTTGCCACATTCTTATCAACTTTTGCTGCTCTTATCATATAATTTGATTGTAAGAATAATAATGTGGTGAGCATGAAGCATTAATGCTTGAACTAAATGAAGATTCATTCTATTTCAGTTAAACACAGTAATTTTGTAATTCAAGCAAAATCTCAACAAAATTGAGTTCCTTGGAGCGAGTTTTGATTTCAATCATTGAGCTACAAAGGGGAAAGATAAATGAGGATTAAAAAGATCATTCTATGTAAGGTAATGCTTAGAAGAGTCGTCCTTGAGAGCCCAAGATGTTTAACATAAATAGATCTACGTGGTAAGAAGAGAAAGATTGATCAATGCAAAAGGTACATTTCAAAAAGCAATGGACTGGTATTTAGAGATTTAAAAGACAAGATCATTATGTTCAACAATGAATATACAAAGCTGATTGAATAAAAAATATATTACAAAAGTTCATGTTTTTGAATTAAGCAGCAGCAAGAGGGTGTTGGCCCGAGGTACACTAAAAGCTAACTAGAGCATAATTAATAGCATATTAATCCAGCCTAGAGAGCAACAGTATAGCACATTAACCTTCTACCTCTATCAAAAACCAAAATGATAAAACTAAACCAGTACGGATGTAAAGTATCAAAACCCCTCAAATGGATAGTATCAAGTTTAACCAACATAAAATATAAACCATGCCACGCAGGGCCATTAACCATATTTAAAGTATTAAACTTATAACTGAAATTAAAAAAACTAGCCCAAACATAGGGCTTGAAGTCAGCAGTGCCACAGTTCACAGCTCCTCCCCGGTCTAGCAGTAGAGTTATTTTCCATCCCATAAGCGCTTAGACAGCAACAAGTCAGCCCACTCCTCATTCAAAAATTTGAAGAGTTCACTATTACCTTCCACAAACTCCTCCCTAGCAGAAGCCTTCTCATTCAGCAGACAATGTAGTAGAGGAAGCATGCATGATCTTGAGGACGAATTTACTGACATCAGCCAGTCTCTTGTTTGTATTAGCCAAGTCCCTGTCAAGTTTGGTCACTGTGTTCTCCCAGCAAGCTATCGCCCGTAGCAATTTTGGTATCCTTAGCCATAGTGGCTTTATCAGTAATGGGGGCATTGTCCTCTTTACCCTCTTCAGCGCTAGTAGTGTGGGTGTCCTTTTCCTCCTCTTGATTAGAGTCATTGATATCCTCTTCCTTGCTGGGAGAGCCCACATAGGCATCCTCCTGGTCGAGCAATTCTTTCATTGCTCTTTTACCTTTTCCTTTAGCTAGGCGGGAGGAGCGGCGGGTAGTGCTGGGTTGTGGGTTGGTATCCCGAGGGCATTCCAAGTTAATGAATATCTTTTTACATCTTTTAGAGGGTCGCTGGGAAGCGTCTTCAGGGGTTATGTCATGTTTGGACCCAACTCGATGTTAGTAATAATTGAGAGGGGGGGGTGGGGTGGTGAATCAGTGGCCTAAAAAATTTATCCTTCAAAATTTAACGACCAATCAATAAATCTCAGATTATTATGTCCCTACAAGATGCATGCCATGAAATACTAATAATGATTAAATGTCAGTCGGTTTTCTCTGTCAATCCTTATTCTTTCTTGAATACTGATAAGCAGTATAACTATTTACCGAAACTCAGTAAATAAGCAGAGTATACCGATCAATTCAAAGTTAGCTATGTAAGATGCAAGACTAAAGAAATGAATCATACACACATAACACATGAATTTTAATGTGGAAACCCTGTTAAGGGAAAAGCCACTGGGATCAGTACCCCAAATTTTCACTCTTCTAAAGTGAGCCCTGTTAGGAGCCAACCTTGTTAAAGGTTACAAACACACTGTTAAGTGCGACCTTGTTAGATGATTTTATACATAGAGGTTGTCACTTAGTATCGGACATCTATTGCTACCATCCTTGAATCAACCTCCTTCTTAGACTGTCAATAGGTATTGGGCAAGTCCAATGCTACTTTCATGAATCAACCTTTTTGGCACTCCTTGAGATGTACCTCAATATATAGAAGACTGTTAAGTCCTGCTTGGTTAAGAGACCTAATGCTTCAATGGTTAAACTGAAACACTATGACCTATTCATCTTGCAACTTGAATTGCAGATTTTTAGATCTATTTAAGTACATTCCCTCTCTAACCAATGTATCAATTCAATCCTTGTGCTCCATACTTTCTGCTCTGTGATGCCATGCTCACTGTTCGTCGGTGTCTACAGAATTCCTTAGCTCTTCCTTTAGCTTGTTTGATTAGCACTGCATGAAGTTGTTCTTCATCAGTTTCTCTTTATCATCCTCTTTTTATTCACTCCCCTTAATCTCATTCGTAAATGAATTAAGCTTGTCTCTTATATAGACATAATATTCATTGTTTCTTGATTCTTGATTCTTGGCGTGATAAACAATCCAACCAATTAGATTTAAAGCATAACTCCTGATTTGTCTCAT
>MU226139.1:676559-690153 GCA_018584345.1 Thuja plicata
GCTGATTCACCCCCCCCCCCTCTCAGTGCTTGTGCATACTAACGATTAGTATCAGAGTATCGGTCCTCTTGATATTAATCTTAACCAGTTGAGGAAAAGATCCCTAAAAACCAGCATGGAGAATTTCAGGTATGAGAAGCATCTTGAGGATGCAAACAGAGTAATCAATAAACTAAAGGAAAAGCTGAGGTACTCCCTTGCAAAAAGAATAGAACTTACTGAGAAATTGATGGAAAGACAAGATTACATTGAGGAACCATCTGAAGGTAGTGGGTCTGAAGAATTGAGGAAGCAATTGTAGATCTGATGGATAAGAATAATGGACTTAAAGAAGAGGTGCCAAATCTAAAAAAGAGAGCTTGAAAGTTAGTCTATCAGGATGTGTGAAGATCTTGAAGGAAGAAGAGTTGATGAGGATGCAAAGAAAACTATTGAAGAAGCCCTAAAGTCTAAAGATGAAACCCTAACACAAAAAGTTGAGTAACTATTTAGATCAGAGCAAGAAGTTTTTGTATTGAATGAACGCTTACATGACACAACTGAATAAAATACAAACACCTTAAGAGAATGAGGGATTGAGGAAAGAGAATGATAAGCTGAAAGAAGAGCTTAAAGCCACAAATGATCTACTAGATAAATTCAACAAGAGTTCTGCTAAACTTGATGAACAACTTGTTGGTCAAAATAGGAATGGAGAGAAACAAGGTTTAGGTTTTTCAAACTTTGAAGCTAGTGTATCATCTGGTACAAAGGACATCAATGTAGGATACAAATCAACACCAAAGGTGAACAATAACACTGGTAAAAGAAGGTATAGACCGATATGTTTTAATTGTCATAAGGAAGGTCAAACTGCTAATGTAAACTGGTTTAAACCTATTGGTCTTAATGTTAGACCTAGAGGTCCTACTGCTAGACCAAATAATTCCTATGGTAGAGGTGATAACTACTATGCTAGATCTAATGCATTCCAAGGAACTTGTTATTACTTTAATAAGTTTGGACATAAAGTTAATGAGTGCATGACAAGATCAATAGTCAATGGTCATATGATTACAACAGTCAGAGACCTAATAATCAGGGTAACCAGTCAGATGTTACCTGTTCTATTTGTCATAACAATAGACATATGGCTGTGAATTGTAGATTAAGGTCAACTAGAGGAAATGCTGGACCTTGGAATCAAACATGTATGGATTTTTATATCTGTAATAAAGTTGGTCATCTCACTAGATCATGCAGAGAAAGAAAGAATACTAGAGGCCAACCAGTGAACAAAAATGCAAATGATAAAGGTAAGAGAATTGTTGATGTTGAGGAAGTCAGAAGTGAAATAAGAAGACATGGGTGAAGAAAGTTGAATTGAAATCTTCTGAGTTGACTGAGAACTCCATAGATTCAGGAAATGTGGAGAATCCATTGATAAACTAAGTCTGAAATGACTTAGGGGGAGCACTAAAAAGGAAAAATCCTAAACAAACCCTATTAGTGAATTTGCGGTAAGATTTATATGCATATTGAGATGCCTATTTGTTATTTAATGATGTTAGTGAAGATAAAGTGCTATATTTGGTTGTGTGTGCATACAATGGTTATTTTGTTATAACCCTTGTGATCGGTGAAAAGCACTATTTGACTGTTGAAAATAATGACTACATTCTCAATGATATAAAGATCATAAAGTAAACCCTTTTGTTACTTTAAATTCTTACGAGTTTACTAGAGAGCATTTGTAAACATTCTAAAGCAATTGTGAAAATTTGTTGTGTGTAACTTGAGATTTCAAGCGGTGAATTGTATCGGTTGTCGAAGAACACCTATCAGTGAAATTAGAGGTTATTTCTTATCGAGTGAAGATTCTATAGGAGTGTTACTGCTAAGAGCTAATTTCTTTCATTATGGATACTCCCATGATGATCAATTTTTTGGATGAGCTAAGACTTGTATTCAAACTACACTTTTTGAAGGCTAACAAGAATGATCATATGGGTGCCCTATCATCAATACCCTATGGTGTACTACTAACACAAGATATTCATTCATTCATACACTATAAGTTGGAAGATCTTGGAGCTAATGAAATCTATGATGAATTCATTACCCTGAGCGATGGTGAAAAGTTGAAGGACGAGCATATGCATTTGATGCATAAAGGCTTTACCTATGCATCCAAGTTTCCTGATGATTTCCATCTAGATTGGGTTATATTTGTGCTAAGAAAAGTCCATGATCATTTTATTTGGTTGGACAAACCTCACAAGATCACAAAGGAATTAATCAATCATGTTACTGGATTCTGTGTGACCGGTGAGACACCAACTCCGCAGACTATTGTTGTTAATTTGGTTACAAGCTTGACCAAATCTAAACAAGATCACTGAACAATGACTATCAAAGGCATTGAAGACAAAGAAGTGATATTTTCTCCAATGGTGCTTGGATACAAGGTATACCAGTCCAGTCAGTTGAACAGTGTACCTGGTGGAGCAATTCACGCTACATACAGAATGGTGAAAGAGGATATAAAGTATGACTTATGTGATATGTTGTTGACCCAATTCTTTGTGAACAAGGAGAAGATCAAGAAAGATAAGAAGCAATCATTCAAATATGGTTCAATCCTGGTATGTATGTTCTTCTATCTACATAATCATTTTGCAGCAATAGGTCCTATTTCATGGTTAAAAGATCAACCGGTAGTTATGCAAATTAATCAATGCATCAGGACATTAGGAGATAATTTCAATACTATCATGTGGGGATACTTTAAAGATTTTCAAGGAAAATGCACTTATGAAGAGAATCCAAAACAATATAGTTGAAAAGTACAAGAATGATATTTTCTTTCTAGTAGATACATATACATTTATGTTGCATGTAGTTCAACCTAGAACCTAGTATCAGCTATGGGTTATGAAGTAGATGGTAACTTAGTTACTTTACATGCTTATGTACTTTTGTTAAAACCTATTGATACTTCTACACCTAGATTTGGAACATATGAGGAGTCATCATTGAAAATTCACAGTGAATTGAAGGCACCGACAATCCAAAGAAAAGTACTTGTAAACAAGTTGACAATCTAGCCAAAATGAGTGGCATAACACAAGAGATGATGACTAAACATAGGAAGAAAATGGAAAGTGAGAAGGCAGACACATATTTTTCTTCTAAAGGAAAGAAATCTGAGGTTGGAGTTAGATAAGTCACACCTCAAAGAGTCACTAGGAGTTCAACACTAAAACAAACTCAATCTACTACTACTCCTATTATGACTAAGATACTAAAAGAGTCACCTGTGACTGTTCAATAAACCTACAAAAGAAAGAAAATGAAGACATCTAGATGTAAAGAGACTAAGAACAAGAAGGAGAGTAAGGATAAGGTTGAATCAAGAGAAGTTTCAACTAATTATGAAAAGGAGCATAAGGAACTAAGAGCTAGTGGGAAGAAGTCCTCTATAGTAGGAAAACCTACTGTGAAATATGTAAAAGTTGATGATGATATTACAATTGATAACATAGTTCAGGATGTTAAGGAGTATGGAAGAATGACAAATGTGGTGAAGTGCTTTGATACATGTGTCACTAAACACAAGAAGAAGATAGAAGATGTAGTTGTAGAGAGTCTATATACTTTTTGCAAAGCACCTAGTGAGTTATACAAGGCAATACCTAAGGTACTGTATAAAGACATTGACAAAAGATGGAGAGAAGCCTTGAAGGCTGATAGAGTAATGATGGAACAAGAACTTGCACTATTGCAACTTGAATTAACAACTGAGGATGTGAAGGTAATGTTGAAGCAATAAGAGGAGAATTCAAGAAAAATAATAGAGTAACAAGGATTCTCATTGGTGAAACACAATTGGTAAGTGATGAGACAATATATTTATGGAAAAATTTATTGAAATCTGAGAAGGAACCCAGAACAAATTGGTAGAAGAGAAAGAAAAAGATCAAGAGTCTAAAGCTAAAGAGATAAGAGATGTCATAGATAATGTTCTATGATATGCCTGACCAAATACAAAATATTAATACTCAAACTCAAGTGAATGAACCAAGTGATCAGACTACAGAGGAAGTGATAGAATAGAAAAGTGAAGAGAAAAAGGGTGATGAAGAGGTTTTTTTAGTAAAGAGGAAGATGAATCTAACCAGTGATGCTATCCATAAGAAAAATAGTAGAACAAAAGACTCAACCAGTTTTGAGGAAGAGGATGAAGGTGAAAAATAAGATGAATAAATACAAGACACTATTGACATTACTAAAATGAGTCCCAAGGAGCTGATAAAGATGTATGAGAAGATTAAAGATAAAGTAGAAAGAGACAGATTAAAAGAAAAGAAGAAGAAGGGCAGTTTACTAAAAGGGGCAAGGAATATAATTAGTAATCTAGTACCTAATGTGGCATATGATAAAAAATAAAAATCTATTGACCAATTGGGTATTCTGGTCAAAGTCATTTTTGATCAAGTACCTAGCTTGGAGAATGCACCAATGAAGTTGGAAATGAAAGAGTATGAGAAGAAACAAATGGACAAGTTGAAAGAGATTATATCAGTAGAAAAAGAGTCACTTGTAGTTCTAGTGAACAAAGTAAAGGAAATCCTATAGGAGGTAGGACAATTACTTGTAAAAGTGTCCAAGTTTACATCTTTTACAAAAGATCTAGAGAAGAAGAGAGAGGAAGCTCAACGAGAGCTTAAAGCTTTGGTTGAAAAGTTTGATCTCGTAACAAGTTCAACTTCAAAATATAGTGCTAAGGTGAAAATGGTTACACACCAAGTGAAGCAGTTGCAAGCAGAGAAAGATAAAAGAGTTATAACACTTATGGAGTTGCAAACCTACTTAGCTCCCAGTATAAATATTATGCAACAGAATGTAAGAGATGCAGAAACGACATTAAGTCTACCAGAGGTGAGTACTTTGAATGATATGGAGGGGTTCACATAGGTAATACATGGGAAGATTATATCTATGGAGCGCTTGCCAGAGTCATGGGAGAAGTCATTGGAGTCAACAAAGACAAACTTGAAGGATGTCTTTGACATAATGTAATTTTGGTATGTACTTGTGATCCTTTATCATTGTTGACAAAAGGGGGAGATATATGAGTATTAATAGAGAAAGATAGAGTGTGAACAAAGTAAGGTGGAGTATGTTTGAATGAGTCAAAGTATGTAAGGGTATAGTGCAGGTCAATAATTACAGAGTTATGCATGGCAGAGTTCTTTCCATCAATGTCAAAGGGGGAGATCGTTGGCACTATGGTAGTTTTTGGAGGAGATCTAGAGATTTCTCATAAGAAGATACATAATTGGTTGTCATTGATGGAAACATATTCAGTTACTATAATTAGAGTGACCGGTAAGATCCATACATGATCAGTAAAGGGAGAAATAGTTAACTATGTTGACCGATGTACATGAGGTGTATATGAAAAATAGTTCAGTTAGTTAAATTGATAGTGGTCGACTTACAGAGAAAATCAGATGATGCAATCTTAGAGGAGACATTCATATGGTATGAGGAATTCATGGTTCTTACCACAATGACTAATTCGATGTTTTTATTGAATTATGTTTTTGATGTGGAAGACAATGTACCTATTGGGTCGCTGATCACAATTTCATGATAAATCAATTAAGGCAGTGGATCTAAGGTCAGCTCTCATTTATGAAAATGAATATTACATTTGGGGATGATGTATTAGGTATGATCAATGCTAATTTTTAGGAGGTTGGTAAATATTTTGTGCTGACTTTGATGGAAGGTTTTTAGGTCTTAATCCACTTAAGAACATAATATACAAGGAGATCTAAATAGTGGGATTTAGGGTTGCAATCACATTTGAAGTACAACGATTAGAGATTGAAGAAGTAGAGATCAATACAACATAAGAAAGAAAAGGAGCAAAGAGGATCTAATAGGAAAACAATGCCATTCTACAGATCATTATTGTTGTTGTTTCCTAATAGTTGCAGCAGGTTAAATCCCTTAACAGGGTAGATCCTAATAGATATTTATTGTAAATCCTTTAACAAGGTAACTTCTTTATTGAAGGTTGAAATCCTCTAGTGAGGTAGACTCTAACAAGTCTTTTGGTACTTCTAACAAGGTACTAGTCACTTTTAACAGGGTGAACCCTAGAAAGGTTATTGTAGCTCCTAATAGGACAAACACTTTTTTACTGCAGTAAGGTGATTTGTGGGTGTCACTCCCACCGTAGTCTTTTCCCTCTAACAAGGGTTTCCACATGAAAAATCTATGTGTCATATGTGAATCTTTTGTGGATGCTTGATGTTGTTTACTTCTATTTGATATTATCAGTTGCATGTTTCACTAGTTGGAAGTTGTTGATTAACTTTGTTAGATTGATGGTGAAATTTATTAAGTACTTGTCTACACTGATTCACCCCCCCCTTCTCAGTGCTTGTGCATACAAACACAATGTTGTTACAAGGTAGTAGGACAATAAAAATGAATTCAAGGAATGCATTCCTATGACTTAAATGCTTAAAAAAAATGGCAATCACTATTACAACCTTGACATGTGGTAGAAAATGTAGTGGTTACAATGCTTCTAAGAAACAAAGGTCAAGAAATTTTTCTTCCAATGTCAAAGAGCAATAATTTATTAGTATCTAAAGAAAAAGAGGTGATATTAGGTGCTAAAGAGTTGCACTCACGTAGAACAACATTGAATAAGGAATGATGAAAATATGTAGAAGGCCACAAAATGATAGTTTTTGAGATGAAAACATAGATGCTAATGATGAACAAACATTTCTAGGAAGAGTATTGATTTTATTCATGCTCATGATCATGGGGTACACAAAATCATGGTATAAATGTTTGAAAACAATCATTTAAGCTCACGAAGTGAAATCCACTGTTATAGGTTCCTCACCAAGCTTTCAAGGTGAAAGAAAAATACAAATATACAAAACCACCTACAAAGTAAAAAATGCTCCATTGGATCAATTGATTGTTCAAAATATCAATATGCAGATTTACCCTACCATCCCCAAGTAAGTGTAGTGTCCCCTTTTTGAAATAGGATTTAATAATAACACAATGATAATAAATTCAAAATATAAGAATAGTGATCTCCAAATTGTGTTATTGTTTCTAAGCTAATGAAACTTTTGACAACCACTAAGCTAGCAAGATAATTGTTTCTCCTTTAAAGACGTAAGCCTTTTCTATTCTAAAGTTTTCAACCACAATTACACTGGACTAAAAGAAAAAAGAAAATAAACAAAGAAGTTACACTAGAGAGAAAAATTAGAATTTGATACATGTGTGTATGTGTAGACACTTAAAAATGGCATATTGTTCTAATGCAATGACATTACTAATATTCCTCTTTAATTTATTTAATAATCTTTATTATTTATTAAATTGTGTCTTTCTACCATATTCTAAGATCAAAATCATCATTTCCCTTTAACTTCATAATTAAGTGGTTTTAATTAATTACTTTATTATTCAACGTGTAATCAATATTTCATCACCTATTCATCTACAAAATAATTAAATAATTAAACATTATCTGATTATTCCCTATCTCCTTATAATTAATTAAATAATCAAATTTAATTAATGTCCCCCTTCACTAATTATTACATTTATGTAATAATTAAATCAATTTTGATCTCATGATTAAATAAATGATATTTATTTAATTAAACTAATCATTCCACTCTCGTGATTAAATAAATTATGTTTATTTAATTAAATTAATAATTCCTCTATCATGAATAAATAAATTATATTTATTTAATTAAACTAATAATTCCTCTCATAAATAAATAAATAATTATTTATTTATAAAATATCCCCACATGTGCAAAAAAATAATTTATTATTTATTTAAATCATAAATATCCTCCTAAATCCTAACTCACACTCACTTTGAGTTAGTTTTTCAATCACAACTCTTCACTCCATGAATTTCTCTCCTGACTTAGTCTCATATTCCACCTCTTGAGTCAATCCCAGCAATCAAGGAAGTCAATTAGAATTGAACTCTCACTCACTTGAGTTAGCTCTTCCACCTCTTCAGTCAATCCCCTCAATCCGGGAAGTCAATAAGAGTTGAACTCTCACTCACTCGAGTTAGGTCTTCCACCTCTTTAGTCAATCCCCTCAATCTAGGAAGTCAATTAGAGTTGAACTCTCACTCACTTGAGTTAATTCTTCCACCTCATTTAATCAATCCCTCAATCATGACAGTCAAGCTGAGTTAAACTCCTACTCACTCTAAGTTTAACTCCTCAATCACAGTCAATCAGTCCTTCAATCATGGAATCTTGGTTGGGATCTTGAAAATCTTATAAATAGAGAGCCAAACCTTTGGTTTTGGTAACCACAATTTCTTTGAATTCTTATGCTGGCACGATCTTGAGCTCAATTTTGAGAGCCCACATTACATAAGGAGAACAACAAAGAAAGAATTATGGGTTTATATATGCTTTTATGTTATTTGATTTCAATATCTTGATTTATGTCTCTTGTTTCCTTTCCTCTTTTGATATTGAGAATACTAATTGCTCTAACAATCTCTTTGTGGTTGATATTTTCTATGTTATTGCAGGTTTTCACAGATTCTATTATACCCCATTACAAATGGTGAACCTGACATGAAATTTGGTCATATCTTTCAAACCACTTGGAATTTATTTATGAAATTTTTTTTATAGGTTTAAATTGATCTAAGGAGGCTAGAGTACAAAATTTATTTTTTTTGTTGAATTTTTTTTATTTTTTTAATAATTTCTTTTATGATATTTCATAAAAAATCACTTATGGGCACAAATTATCATTTTTTTTAAATTGCATTTTTAGAAAGGTCTTGAAATTCTATAGGGGGTCTATTCTTTGTGATTTTAATTTTGATGAAAAATATTTGCAAAAAATAGATCTTTTAAAACTGGTATGTTTTGATAAAATGGGTTCCTAGGGCACAAATTGAGGAATTATGATATGAATTTTATTTCGCAGGTGTGTTTTGACATGAGAAAGCTATATTCCAAATTTTAGATTTTTTCTATTTTTTTTTTACTTCTTATAATTGTTTTGTGAGATTTCATAAAAAAATATTTATGGACACAAATCAACATTTCTTTTTTAAAAAGTTACATTTTTAAAAAGGTCTTGAAATTCTACAAGGGGTTTGTTCTCTATGATTTTAATTTTGATGAGAAATATTTTTTAAAAAAAATCTTTGAAAACTTTCCTTTTTGTGTGTAGGTGTAGGTGATAATCATTTTATCAAAAACATTGTTTCAAAACAAATTGACATTTGCTTCTCTTCCATCTAAAATATCAATCTCTATTATAAAATGACACATTTTTATTGTTTAAAATATGCACTTGATGTAATGAAAAATGTAGTGGGCTACCAAAGCATAAAAAAGTTAAAATTCAAATGCTCGTTGAGCAACGAAAAAGAGAGCGAGAGATTAAATAGAACAAAGGACATGCACACACATTAAGAATTGAGGCACTTGAGATAGAGATTGGTTATGAAGGTCTTATAAACACATATCTGGACGAGGTAAGAGAGTTTTTTGAGAAGTTCAATTGTTATTATATCAATCCTAGCACACTTGTGGAGTATCAAATCTAAATTGCTAGGATTTTTTGGTACTAACAATTTCTTGATAGCTTGTGGCATAGAAGAAACTTTAAATTTTGACCAATCTAAAATCAATTCATTTCTCTTTTGGTGATTTAGAACTAACACTGAACGCTCAAACTTCACAAATCACATTTTGTATTGCTGTCTAAAATTGATGTGTGGTTAACAATTCACCAAGGCAAAGAAAATTTGACATTGGTGCACATAAAAATGAGCAAGCAAATATCATTTTTTTTGGGCTTAAAATTGAATCATGTGCTTGTATGGATAGTAGCTTAGTTCACATTTGACCTTTCGGTGCTTAATGCGATTAACTTGATGTTTAAAGTTCTTGGTGTGCTTGCACAAAATTTGTTAGATTAACAACCATTTTTATTTTGTAGAGAGGCATGTCTGGAGGGTTCTCTTAACCCTTTACAGAGGACGACCTCAAACCAGAAAATCCTCCTAATCAGTATATAAACAAGACTGCGAGAAAAATCCAGTCTTATTTCTGTAAGCTCGGGCAAGGTGTGTTGATGATAGTTTGGATTAGTTGAAGTATCCCTAAGTAGACAGCATAGTCAACTAGGCTCTTAAGTGAGTTGCATGTATACAAATCGATTGGGGGGACTCCACAGAACTTACTACAACCCTATTAATTAGAGGCCACCCATTTCATCTCCTAACATCTATCTAATTATAGTGCAAGGGGAGGCTAGAATGGAATCTCGCCCTAAGATTCCCATCATATATGTCCCAAGGTTATTGTGTTGCTAAAGAGATTTTCGTTAACAAGACAACAATATGCGGAAAATAAAAAATCATAGGCACCTTCAAGAGGGATTTTAAGCTTTAGTTGTGTGGCATATATGTTGTGTGAGTTGATGGACACCCAAGAAATGGTCCTATAATATTTCAGATGAAGCTAATTTGACCACAGAATAATCTGACTGTTTCAGTTTTTACCATGTGAAGAAGCTTGCAGCTTGAAAAAGTTGTTGAACATATGTTGATCATTTCTTTGAGTCAGTCCTACAACTACATTGAGTTTTGTGATTGTTGATTTTGTACATGTCTCAAACATTGGTCCTACAACATTTTCCTATCAGTATCCTATCAGAGAACCAAGCAGATCTAACAACACAAATCCCAAAATATTCCACTTGTCTCTTATTGTGAAAATTGGTGATCAACATACCCTTACATATTCATCCAACATTTTTTAGCATCATTCCTAGCATAGAATCTTGCATAGTCATTCTCTTTTGCATAGTCATCATTATAATCTAGAAAAAATCAAAAATCCAGAAAACATAGCTTGCATATCCTAGAGGTTAAGTTTTCCCCCTTTTAGGGTCATTTGCAAATTAGAGGGTGCATTTTCCTAGGACATTCCAACAGTGGTCTTGCATATCACCTTGGCTTCTTCAAAATTCAGTCATCATCATCTTGCCTTGGCTTAGGCACCTATCATTATAGTTAACACTTGTCTTAGAAAAACATCATTTCCAGTATCAAACATATTTTTCCTACCATTTTGTTGTCAAGATTGTCAACAAATCATTCATGTATTTCCTCAGAGAGTTCACCTTGGAATTTTGTAGAATCTCTTTTAGGTCATATTACCTGCATTTTAGGTAGTATCCTAGCCATTCATTCATTTATTGCCTCAGCATCTTTTTACCAGAAAAACTAAAAAAATAGGTTTCATTTCTCCTCTGCATGTGTCATTCATGAGATCATAAAAGAACAAAGGCACAATGGATCCCAACACAGAACCCAGACATGATGCCAACAGCGAAACTGATGTTCTTATTTAGAAGACCCGACGACTAGATTTTAACGATCTAGAGACTATTCAACATCATGAGAAAATACACATTGATATCCCATAGTTACCCCTTATCCCTCCACCAAAAGATGAATTCTCATTTGAAAATATCAGGGCTAAATGCGATGATAGAGAATAAGTTAGCGACACCCTATAAACTAATGCAATAATGGCTATTGTGGGATCACTATTGGCAACTAACCTAGATGCATACTTTAAAATGCTTGCATAAAATGGTGCCAAACTACCCGTTGGATACGAAACCTCTTCCATAGTAGAATCCACCCCCATGCCATCATCTTGGCTTACCTCCACAACACCACTTCCAATTAAATCCATTTTACCTTCTGGAAACCCCACACAAAGTGCCTCCCAAGTGACCACATCTTCCACCACTCTAGGTATCATGTACAAAAATCCTCTCTTTTCCACTTTTCCACCCATATCTAGCACACCTTGCACCAAAAAAAAACCTCCATAATGACCTCAACCCATCAAGAAGGTACATCTAATATGGCTCCACCAAGACATAATCCCAACAACCTTTTGATAGGAGTTCCGCAAATCACTCAAGGAACATCCCAACAACAATCCATCAACAGTTTGACAACAGTTGTTTATTCCAATTTAGGAACCCCCCAATCAATCAAGGGGCACATCCACACCAACCTCCCACCAATCCCAACTACTCAAGGATTCTGTCTTCCTTTTTAAAACATCATGGAGTAACTGGGCCTAGCACTTCCAACCCTATAATACCACCTTAGTAGAAACCTTCATATGTCCCACCACCTCAACAACAACCTTCATATGTCCCACTGGCTCAATAGAAACTATCATTCATACCACCACCTCTAAAGAAACCTTCATACATCCCACCACCTTAGTAACAACCATCATTTGTACCAATACCTCACAAGTAGCCTTCATATATTCCACAGCCTCAACAACAACTGGAATTTGTCCCACCACATCAACAAAAACCTTCACACATTCCACCACCTTAGCAACAACCTTCGTATATTCCAACATACCAACAATAGCCTATGTATATCCTTCCATCTAAGAAGCAATCTCCATACATCCAATCTCCTTAACACATTCCACAACCTCAGTATCTTTTGCATACGTTGTAGCCATAGTATACTCCACCACCTTACTTCATCCCATCACATGTGTCAATAATATACACTAACATGGGTTATGGGCCCTTGTAACTAGACTCCTTATAACAGTGGGACAACTATATTTTATCCTAACATGGTGCCATCTACATCGACGCCCACTAAAACATTTTCCCAACAGCTCCAACTTCTCCAGCAACAAGTCATTAACTTGCAAATAGGTTCTTCCAAGAGGTCTTACACTATTTGTGATCTTAGTCCTTACCCATTTGACAAGAAATTACACATGCCACATTTTCCATGCAATTTTGAGATGCCAAAATTTGACAAATATAAGGAAAAGGGCGATCCCCAGGACTATATACAGGAATTCTTCATGACTTTCATAGAAGTAGCCTACAATGACACTTTTCTGATGAGACCGTTATCACGTATTCTCGGTGGGTTATGCATGGAGTGGTTTTCCAGAATTCCTATTGTATATGATCCTGGAATGAACTAGTTAATCAATTCATATCAAACTATTCACACAACATTATCATGGAAGTAATATTAATGGATCTCTGTACTACTAACAAAAAGAGTGGTGAAAACTTTGCCTCATTCTTACAAAGATGGAGAAGTATTTCCTCAAAGGCATCTTTGGTGCAGGAGCACCTAAGGTTAAAGGCCCTTTGTTGTTTTTTTGTGCACCTTCCTAGTTGCTTAAGAAAATTAGGAGGTTAAGGAATATTTTGGATTTGTTTAAGTTGGTTTTGTAAGGTGTTTTTTCATTCACTCTTGTAATGACCTAAGAGGGAAAAATGAGTCAAATTGGTGAATAGACACCCTAGTTTCTTAGATGAGTGATTGATGAACATCAATACAACCAAGATCACCTACATGCAAGACAGTTACAAAGAAGAAGAAGCAGACAGAAGAGAGAAGAATCCAGAAAGCTATGGCGGCCGATAGGCCAGAGACAGGAAAACCATGTTGACAGAAATGATTTCTATATTCAACAATAAT
>MU226139.1:695506-716855 GCA_018584345.1 Thuja plicata
ATGAGGCTCTTATGCATAGAAATAGGATGGATGAGGCAATGGGCCTCATTGCCATGAATATTTCAGATGGGTTGTTGTTCCACCTGGATGGTCTGACCACACCCAGGGATATGTGGGACAAGTTTTCTACCTTGTTTGGCACAATAAATTAGTTCAGGGTTCTCCAGATAGATGCAGAGTTCACCTCCTTGGCACCTGAATCATTCACCAACATTGAGGACTTCCTGATGAAGTTCAAATCTCTTCGATCTATTTTACAGGTTGCTGGAAAGACGAACTAAAATGATGACTGTATCTTTCTGATACTCTCAAAGCTTCGTGGCCCTTATCAGATTTTCACTTCTACCTTCTACTCCACTATGGATGCACTGGGTACACGTCATGTTATGCCCTCTTTTGAGACCTTCTGTTACATGTTAACTTGTGAGCAGTCCAAGCTCAGTCAAATGGATTCTCTTACAGGTTCACAGTCACAGGCATTGCTTGCCAAGTCATCTCAGGATACACAGAAGTTGAAGCCAAAGTAGACATCTAATTCCTCTTCTCAGCACTCTATTGGCCCACCATCTTCTTCTAAGAAGGAGAAATAGAAGACTCAAAACCCTACTTGTTCCTATTTTCAGAAGGGTCCCCATGATGAGTGACAGTGTTTTCAGAAGAGATTTGATGGCTATGAGAAACAGATTGTAGATTTGCAAGCTCTCCTTTAGAAGAGCACTATTTCCTCTCCATCCTCTTCCACCTCACAGGGGTCTACTTTTCATTCTTTTGCCTCATCTTTGACATCTGGATAGGATTTTCGATAGGGTCATGCATTACGGACTTCCGTTGCATCCCCTTCACAGGTCCCTTGGATACTTGATTCAAGTGCTTCTCACCATATGGCATCTTCTCTGGAGATCTTCTCTTCTATTGAGGCTTCTCTTATTCCCCACATTCTCATGGGGAATAACACTATTATGCCAGTCTGCAAGAAAGGTTCTGTACGCATTCAGGATGACACATTCAATGATGTATTATATGTTCCATCTCTGTCTGCAAACCTTCTCTCGATTTACCAGATTACACACAGTGGATCAGGGAAGACAGTTGAGTTCACGCCAGATTCAATCTTCATTCGGGATAGTGTGACAGGTGGCATTGTTGCTACAGGGACAGTTGATCATTCCACCCATCTCTACACCTTCACACATTTTGGTCCACCATCTCCATTATCGGAGCACAGCTCTCCTCTTCCGCAAGAGCATCATGTGGTGCAGTCGGGTCACTTGAACCTCTGTGTTGTTCCTGAGACTCCTACTATGACTACCACACCACATCTTGTTGAGGTTTCTTCCCTTCAGCAGGACTCTTCTTCAGCACTACCAGACCCTCCAGCTCCATTTATCGAGCCACCAGGTGTAGTTGTTGAGGATTCTACAGAGGACACTCATCTCCTCTCTCATGACAGTGTCAACACACCTGTCATACCACTTGCATTGGGAATTCCATTTCAGGATCCTTGTGTCTACTCCTTTGAGCATCATCTCGGCCTTCCAGTGACACACCATCTTTCGAGATTACCTTTTCACTACTCACTATATTTCACTCCTTTGCATTGGAGTCACAGTGGTTTGTTCATTGATTCAGGGGTTCTTTCATTCTGGGGGGGCTTTGGAGCCTCGACCCTCTCTCACGGGGGGGTTAGTAGCACGCATTGTACTCATGGCTTTGAGAGAGTCTCTTGAAGTCATGCCTTGCCTTTGCTTGCTTTTTATATCTCTCTTTGGAGAGGAGTTTTTCACATTGGGTTTTCTCCTTTGTCTCTGGTTTACAAAGATTTCCTTGTTTGGGTACCCGATTAGGCCTTGTTGCCGAGACCCTCTTTTCCTGCTTTGATAGCTGTGCTAGGTTTGCTTACCTCCCGAGCTTCGCTTAAGGGAGGGTGTTAGAGTACATAGTTATCTTCACTTATTAATTATATCATGTTGATATTAATTATTAAGTTAGTCGTACTCTATTTTTCACTTAAGCTTTCTCTTAGGTTAGTTTTTTCCCCTTTTAGGGTTTCATTCACTTAAAGGTTGAATGCTTGTATTTGTTTTTGGATACTCTTGGTATACAATTTTTTTGTTGTGCCATTTTTTAGCACAGAAGGGTTTCTTGTCTTTTGCTTCCTTTCTTTGTTCTTGTAACATGTCTTCTTGCATGCAGCTACTCTTGGGATTCGATATTGTTTTTATCATTTTCTACAATAATGTGACAGAGGCTCAAAAAGTCAGAATAGCCAAGAGAAGATTGAGAGGGACTACTCTCACTTGGTGGAAGTTTGTCCAAGATGAAAGGATCAAAGAAGGGAAGAATCTTATAACCAGTTGGAAAGGCATGGTGGCCAAAATGAGAGAAAGTTATCTTCCTGATTATTATGAGGTGCAGTTGCACAAGAAAATACAGAATTTGAGGAAGAAAGACCTAGAAGTAAGTGCCTATACAAAAGAGTTTTAGAAGTTATGCTTAATGTCACATGTAATGGAGGAGGAGAGCCTAAAATTGGCTAGGTATTTGATTGGTCTCAAGTGGAACATCCAAGAGGAAAATGGCTCCTTAATCCCCAAGATAGTACATCAATGCTATCAGTTGCTCTCAAGGTGGAAGAGAAGCTAAAAAAGAAACAAGATTCAAGAAGTAGGGGCAGAGGTAGAGAAAGGTATGGTAGAAGTCAGAGAGGAGGTTTTGGTTGAAGGAACTTTGAGGAGAAACCAGTAACACAAGAGGTGGTTACAATAGAGGAAGAGGCTCAAATAAAAGTTCAAGAGGAAGAGCTAATAACCAGGGAAGATGATCTTATTTCTTGTAATGTCCAAAATTTTCACAAAGAAAATACACCAATTTTTTTCTTTTGAATAATAATAAAACAAAACATCACCTACCTATGATAGTACACACTCATATATATGTGATGAAATTATTTACAATGATGTCATTAATATTGGTAATGTAATAAAACTATTATGCTTTGTTTCTATATAACCATGGATGGGTCGTCCATAGTTATTATGAAATTAATTTAGAAGTTGCTAGAGTTAACAAGTTAATTCTATTATTATTTCTTTATTTCCAAAGTAGACTACATCCTATATTAGTAAATTTTTAATTTACATAGAACATTAATTTTGTAAATACTATATGAAAGTAGATTTTCTAATCTTTGAAATCAGGGCACATATACTTTAAATGAATTATAACTCTCTTTAATGATCTAAAATGTCCATTTACTTTCTTATGTACTTAAATTTATCATTTAAGGGAAACATCAAATATTACTATTATTCTTATTACCACATATTAACATTTTTCCTTTGCCCTACTACTATGCTTCCTACTTTTACCGAACCATAATGAGTTTTATTAGGGTTACAACTGTTATTATTTTATAATCCAATAACCAAACAAGCCCTAAATTCAAGGGGCAATTTTTTCTAAGGATATTATAATGCGGATAAAATATTACACAACAAAGGAAAATCTGGATACCATTTGTAAGTGCATGTTCATCATATTTAATTTACTGTGAACTATTTACATGTTATGCTTAAACTTAATTTTAGAAAAGAAAAAATTCTTTAAATAATCATAATATATTGATGGGTTAAATATTAAAGATGTATAACATCTCCCAAAATATTAAAGATATAAAATACAATGAACTTGCACCTCATACCATTGATTTATTTTGTCTGTAGATGTACAACGTTGGGTAGAAATAAGTTAGTATTTAATTCACTATCCACCAATATATCATATATATTTTTGGAACATGATTCATATTTGTCACATATAAGAGTATTGCACTTGAGGAGTGTTCACACTTATCTATACCTATCATTCAAAAATAGTTTGGCATCCATCAGAAGGATGATGCAAATATATCCACCATTGGAAAATGATTGGATTTGTTAACGTATAATTTTTTTAATTTTTGGTAGAGAGACATGCTAATGGGATGAGGAAGATTTATATGGGCGTTATGCAAGGAAAGTGGTAAATGTTAGTTACAACTAATTTCCACCTATGATGCCTTGTATTCTATTGCTTGGATTTTTACTATAAAAATGTTTTTTTTGTTTAAACTCCATGCTATCCATTGCAAGTGGTGTGACATCACTATAATCTTGGAGGAGTAGTAATGATCACTATAATTTTATTAAAACCCTTTTCTCCATACTTTGGATAGGGTTCCTCCATAGGAAGGATAGTTTCATTCTTTCAATTTTACCTCTGTAGCTGCTCTCTAAAATATTAGCGTTGACTTAGCTCTTAGTCAGGCGTTATTACAATTTATCTCAATCTGTTTATATAGCATAATTTCTATTTATAATGTGCAGTGTCCTACTTCAATATGTTACCACATGGCCAACAACCGGTAACATGATTCTTCTTATTCATATTTCTATAGAATGAATTTCTATTTTTGTTTATGTAGTTTATTAAATTATGATGTGAAATTACCATGGTTCTAGTTCAATAATTCACCTTTTAAACATACTACTTAAACATCTAGATTTATAAAATGTAGAGAGATGGATTCTATTTTTACTCTTATATCTACTCTTTCCATTTAATTATTGTAATAAAGGTGTAAGCTTTTATGTTCCCAGCAACTAAGCATTTCTTCATTCATGAGTAACTGATATATATATTTGTTTTTGACAGGAGGGCAAACCAGATTCGTACATTTTACCGTTTCAAGGAAACTACTATAATTATCTTAGAAAAATAACATAGAAAGTGTATTCTTACTAACAAGATGACTTACTAGGAAAATTAAAAAACATATAAAAGTATGAATGCATAAAATTTTTAATGAGTTTCTTTTTTGTGGATTAAAGAATGGAAACTAGACACATACTATTCCAAATAAAAATTTGATCCAGAAACAATGCTTTAAAGGTATGAGAGTTCTAAAGAATATAATTCCAACAATTTGTTCTAGAGGGCACAATAATATACCACATAATTGTATTCTTCTCTCAACATAAGCATACATGACAATAGGAAAAAATACAAAAATAAGTCTTGCTCTCCTCCCTACCATAATGGCATCATGAAGCCTCAGGGGCTCTAGCCATACCCCTGAGCAAGAAAAGTATTATAAACCCATGTCAAATTCATGGAGTCTTCTTATGTAACACAAAATGACCATTATAACATAGTATTAAAAGTTTCACAAGACCACTACTAGATTCATATAAATTAAGAAATAGCACTCACATAATCTCTCTTACTAGTTTGTGCTCCTATATTAAAAAAACAAATGTTAAAGATAAAACTTGAAAAAATATAAATATTTCAAACATGGGAGATAGGGAGTAGGGAAGACTTATCTCTCTAAATAATTGCATCTTTCTCCTCCATCCCTACATGCAATGCCTTTTTTATTTCTTTCAAATTTCCCCTCATTTCTCAAAACCTCCAAGTTCTCCAAAGTTGAGAAGTGGGCAACACCCTACTCTCCCTTCACAAACTCATTATAAGGAAGAGAAACTTAGAAGACTTGGATGTGGAGGTGACACTAGTCTGATGACATATAATTGATTGTATGTTTGAAGATGTTAAGTTGATGACCATGCAAGGCATTAAATTAGTTAATGTATTGTATTGTCATTGATGTCAACTTGATATAATTTGTATGGTCATGGAAATACTGCAAAAGACTTCAAAGAACTGATGAATCAAGGCTATGCTATCAGTATTGCATATAAGTCAAGTATTCACTAAGTGATTGTATACAACAACGGAGTGCACGTCGATAGAAAGTAAAAGAGCAAAGTCATAGTGTTACCATATGAGAAAACACACAACATTACTGATGAGAAAAGTCACAATGTTGCCCAACGAGCAAAACACAGTGTAACCCGATGGACATAATTACAGTGTTGCCAGACGAAAAATACAAGGACGGAGATCCTAATGACAACTGAAGTCACATCAACAGAATAGTCAGTTATCACCGATGACTAACTGAAGTGTTGACCAACAGAATAGAGAGTTTAGAAAATGAAAAAATGCTTAGCTGTCAAGAGCTAAAGATAGACTCAATTGATACTTATCATTTTTTTAATCATCCAGATAAATCCAAAGATAAGTAATTGATTTAAAGCTGATTTGTCCAGTTGGAAAGAATATTTCTTTGAGATAAAACTAGAGTTTACTTTAAATCTAATTGGCGAGAATTGTGGATCACGCCAAGAATCAAGAAAGTCAAGAATAGGTAAATCATGTCTATATAGAGAGAAACCTAATTCATTAAGAATTGAGTGTGGGGTGAAAAAGAGAAAAGAGGAAAGATGCTAAAGAGATTCTAAAGGAGAAGAAAGTCTTCTTTTAGACCTGATCAAACAAGATGAAGAAAGAGCTAGATTCTACAGACATCGAAGAACAGTTAGACATCATCATAGAGAAGAATAGTGTGGAGCAAAGGTATAGAATTGATTATATTGATTAGAGAGGTAATTCACTTACAATAGATCTGAAAATTTGCAATTAAGTTGTATGTATGAACAAATCATTAATGTTTCAGTTTAACCATTGAATCATCAAGTCTCTTAACCGAGCATGACTTAAAAATCTTTTGTAATTGAGATATATCCCAAGGAGTATCAAAAAGTTTGATCATGAAAGTAGAATTGGATTTGCCTGATACCTATTGACAGGCCAAGTGAGAGTTTGATCAAGGATGGTAGTATTAGATGCCAGATACTAGGTGACAAAAAATCTTTTAAATCCTTTAACAAGGTCACATCTAACAATGTGTTTGTAACCTTTAACAGGGTTGGCTCCTAACAAAGCTCACTTTAGAAGAGTGAAAATTTGGGGTACCGATCCCAATCATTTTTCCCCTAATAGAGTTTCCACATTAAAAATCCATGTGTTACGTGTTAATGTTTCATTACTTTACTGTTTTACATTTCACATATACAATTCTAGATTTATCGGTATACTCTGCATATTTACTGTGTTTTGGTAAATAGTTGACTTCTTATCAGTAATCATACAAAAGAGATATTTACAAAGAAATCTGACAAGTAGTAAATTGATATAATTAATTCAAGGCATTCATCTTGTAGGATATAAGATAACTAGAGGCATAATTTGTGGTTATAATTTTTAAGGATTGATTTAAGGATTAATTTTTGAGGCCACTGATTCACCCCCCTCTCAGTTATTACTAACAATTGGTATCAGAGCTTGTGTGCTTAGAAGGAATGTTTCAAGACCAAAGCTAAAGATCACAAGATGAACACATGAGATGTACCTAAGTTGAACAAAGATAATTTTGCTTCATGGAAGAGTATAATAAGACTCCACTTATCAGGTATTGGAAGTGATGTTACTCAATACTTAGATACTAAATATGCATTGCCCACAGGAGCACCCACAGTTGAAAAAATGAGAGAGAATCATGAGCACAATTGCATGATGATAGAGCTTACTTCCTCACTCTCTGATGCTGAATTTGAAGATGTCAAAACCTGCAAGACTGCAAAGCAGATGTGGGAAAAATTGATTCTTGTAGATGGTGGTGACAAGAATGTTTTGAGAGCCGAGGCAGAAAGCCTTAGAGGAAAGTTTGATGATCTCAAAATGAAAGAAGGTGAAAACATCACACAGTACAACACAAGAATCAAAGAGGTAGTCAATGCTATCCGAGGAGTTGGAGGTGTACTAGAACAAGATACAGTGGTAAGTAAATTCTAAGAACCTTACTGCCTACTTATGCTATTAGAGTATCTTCCATTCAAGAAATGAGAGAAATAGCAAATAGCAATGTTACTCTAGACGGTTTAATTGGAAGACTAATTTCATTTGAGATGAATAATTTTGATAATAGTGTCTTACCAAACATAGAGTCTGGATTCAAATATTCTTTGAGAATAAGTAAATCAAGTCATAAACACACTATGGGAAAAGATAGTGATAGTGAAAGTGAAGAAGATGATCTTGATGAAATTGAAGCTCTTATGGCAAGAATGGGTAATGACACACCTTGTCCAGTTGAAGGTAGAGGAACCATAATGTTGAATAACCAGATAAAATATGAAAATGCTTATTGGGTAAATGGATTGAATTATAATCTATTGAGTGTTTCCCAGTTGAAAAATTCAGGTCATAGAGTAGCATTTGAAAATAAGAAGGCAAAGATCTTCAATAAATTAGGAAATCTGATTGGTACTGGTGAGCAAACAAAAGGTAACTTATTCTATTTGAATGATATTGACACCACTTTCTTAATGGCTAGAAATGAAGACATATGGTTGTGGCACAAAAGATTGTGTCATGTGAACTTTGACAACATGATAAAAATAAGCAGAAAAATAAATGTAAGAGGTTTACCGACAATGAATAAACCCAACAATATCATGTGTAAGAATTGTCAAAAAGGTAAGATGACAAAGTCTAGTTTAAAAAGAAAAACTAATACATCCGATGCCATTTTAGAATTAGTCCATACTGATTTATGTGGACCTATGAGGACAAAGAGTTATTATGGCGATAAATATTTTATTCTCTTTGTTGATGATTACTTGAATGATGACAGTCATGTTTCTAAAAGATAAATCTGAAGCATTTAAGATGTTCAAATGGTATAAGGCAATGGTTGAAAAAAAAGTGGTAAAGAATTGAAATTCTTAAGATTAGATAGAGGAGGGGAATTTATTTAAGATGAATTCACTAACTTTTGTAATGAGCATGGAATCAAAAGATAGGTCTCTACACCAAGAACACCACAACAAAATGGAATTGCTGAAAGAAGGAACAAATCCATAGTTTATTGTGCAAGGATACTGATGATAGAGAGAGGCATCACCCAAATATTTTAGAGAGAAGCTGTTAGTACTGCTGTTTACACATTAAACAAAGTAAAATTGAAGAAAGACACCAAAAAGACACCTTATGAGCTTTGGTATGGATACACACCCAATGTGAGTTATTTCAAAAATTTTGGTAGCCAATGTTATAACTTAAAAGATAATAGAAATGGAAAAATTGACTCCAAGAGTGATGAATGAATATTTCTAGGGTATTACACCAAAAGAAAGGCTTATAAATGTCTTAATAAAGCCTCTAACAAAATTGTTAAAAGTGAAAATGTAAATATAGATGAATTTGCAGAGAAGAATGAAAAGGAAAGCACTAAAGAACCAAAGGACTAAAATAGGTTTGCTTACAATGAGGAACCCGATACTCTACTCGACCAACAATGTAGAGCTCCTGAGCAATATATCATTGCACCTGAGCATCAGGCTACAAATACTGATGATCAGAATATTGCTTAAGATGATGCACAAAGTTATGGAGAATAGAATGAAGGATAGAATGATGATCAAGCTGATAGACATAAATCTAAACATGTAATTTCCAGATATGTCAGAAAGAACCATCCACAGAACTAGATCATTGGAGACAAGAAGGCTGATATGAGAACCAGAAGTAAGTCTCTACATACAAGATGTCTTATTTGTGATTATGAGCCAAAATCTATCTTTTGGTTGTCAAATCAACAGATTGGATTTCCTATGGACTTTCCAATCCAATATTGGGAAACCCACGTGATTTGGCCAACTAACAAGTTTAACCTTGGGGAAAGATTGAAACTTTTGCAATTCTGGATCTGCAGAACCAAGGCTGGTATGCCTACACCTTAAACTTATCCTTTAAGGATTTTTATACCAGATAATGAACACTTAAATCTCTCCTTCACGAAGTATGGCAAGTTACTTTGAAAGGAATCAAACTGTAATCAATTGTAAGGTAAAACTGCAAAACTGAGTGCTTTGTGAGATTTGTAAAGAATGTTTTGTAAAAATTGTGTATATATAAATGAATGGAATTTATAATATCTCAGCAATATGAAACAATGAATAAAATTTCTATCTCCAATAACAATCATTTTAGTGCCTATATCAACTTGGGAAATAGAGTCAATCCAACATTCAATCCTATGTACAACTTTGCAAGATGGTATTCAACCATCAACTATCTGACTGCTTCAGATGCAGAGAAGATTAAGGTCTATATTATATCCTTGCTAGTTAAAATGAGTTTAACTCCTATGGTTGGGAGACTAGATGAAAAATAAGCCAAAAACAAATTAAGTTATCACACACTTCTTGATATTCAAACAATGATATGAGACAATAACTCTTTTGCATAAGCAACTCAAAGATAGAAATTGAAATTCCTTCAATAATTGCAAAGGGCTAACTGAATGAGAATTGAAACCTTGAGCCAAGAGAGACAAAAAACACTTAACTTTTATTGATTATCAAAAATAGGTACATAAGAATCCATGTTCAGTTGTGATCAAACCTAAAACTTGACTGAAAAATGATAACAGTACAAATTTCACCAAAGACTAGACGTCCCCCCGCATTGATCCCAGTATCCTTATTTATATAAAATCCAAAGGATGCATACAAGCTTCAGATCAATGCCTTAGTCCATCTAACTAAACCTAATCCCTAAGATCAAAAACTGAACAACCATAATTACATTTAAGAATGAATTATCATCCTTATGAATAGTTATCGACCAAAGCGATAATATAATTAGAATAATTTATTTAGATTTTTTATGAATCTCTGATAATATCTTTAACTTCTGCAAGGTATATCAATGGACTTTTATATGTCTTTGATCTTTATCTTTGGTCCAAGTCTCTTCATTTTCATTTTATAACCTGTGAAAACCTGCATGCAGACAACGTCAACGTATCAAATATTAACCAAAACCCTCGATTGACAAAATAATAATATAAAAACATGTAAAGACAAATAAAATCCAAGTCATTCGAAGCCACTAGGGGTTTTTTCCTTTTCATCTATCTGAGACACATGACATTCTCTCGTAATTCCTTGGTGAATAACATATGCACATCTTGTCTTTAAGGCTTAACAACATCCGTAGATCATCGTTGTACTTTAACTTCTGATTCTCATAGCTTATACCATCATGGGCCCAGATTCTGACATGAGACACATGTCAAGATCGCGCAATGCCCTAATGATTAACATTCGTGCATCTTTGCCTTAAGTCATTGCGCCTACCATAGGATATTATGAAACTTGTCAGATCTTTATCAATCACCTTTATTACTCTCGTGGGCCCAGATCTATGACATAAAATATGTGTCATTAAGGCACATTCCCTTAAAGGTTAAAAGACATTCATCTTTTCATTAAGTGATTACATCAACCGTCAGATCAAGAAGTACTTGTCTGCTCTTTACTTTAACCCATGGTTTTAACCTTAACTGTAGCTCGACCTTGGGTTTTCTTTAGAGATTTGGCGACTAAGTAGTCTCATGATCTTAGAAGCTTTCTTTTAACCCTGATTACATCTGGAGACTACATGACCAAAAGGATTTTAACTTAACCTCAAATCAAATTGGAGTTACGCCTGTGGTTACAAAATTTCATTAGTCTCAAATTCACTAGAAGCTTTTGCTAACTCTGCATTTAATAGAAGATCACATGACTATCATTAGATTACACCAAGCTTCGGATAATATCGACAGATGTCGCTGAGTTTCTGAATGAAAAAGGCATATTCCATTTGATCTAGAGATCTCGCGATTAAGACAGGTTTTCAAAAGAACCAAATAAATAGAATATTCCCTTCCATAGGTCATAAAGTAATTTTAAAATGAATACTTAGACCACATAAAAGGGCCAACGACTATAAATATGAGTTCAAATATATGCTAGCCGTTCAAAACATGAAACATAGAAAATTTAACAAGAAAATGCAAGGAATTAGATAGGATAAATGCATAAGGAAGAATTATTGCAATAATGAATTATGAATGGAAGGAAGAAAAGAAAGCATAAATCAAAATTAAAGTTGTAGAAGACACTTCCCTGAATCGTTTAGCCATTCAAATTTGATCTGAAAATTTGGGTTCCACCACTGTCAATGCTACACTTGATAATGATGAACAAATAAGTGCTATGAATGAAGAGATTGAGAAGATAGAGAAAAACAAGACATGGACACTTGTACCGAGACCAGATGACAAGAATGTCATTGGTACAAAATGGATATTCATGAATAAATTGAATGATAATGGTGAAGTCACCAGAAATAAAGCAAGATAGTATGCAAGGGGTATGCACAACAAGAAGGGATTGACTATGGAGAGACCTTTGCACCCGTTGCTAGGCTAGAAGGAGTAAGAATATTACTTTCTTATGCTGCATGTAAAGGATTCAAGGTATATCAAATGGATGTCAAGTCTGCATTCCTAAATAGAATACTTGAAGAAGAGGTATACATTGAACAATCAAAAGGGTTTGTTGATCTAGACAAGAGGGACATGGTATGTAGACTACAAAAAGCCCTATATGGATTGAAACAAGCACCCCAAGCCTAGTATGAAAGACTTCATTCCTATCTTATAAGTATTGGATTTTTAAGGACTAGTGAAAACAATAATCTTTATTTGAAGGAAGATATTGATGCTAATATTTTTATTGCTGAGATATTTGTTGATGACATCATATTTGGAGGCAATGATATGTTATGTAAATCATTTGCAAATGAAATGAGTGAAGATTTTGAGATGTCTATGTTTGGAGAGATCAAGTTCTTTCTTGGTATGCAGATCATGCAACAAGATGAAGGTATTTTCATTACAAAATCCAAACACATCAAAGAAGTACTGAAAATATTCAAGATGGAAGAGTCCAAACCAATTGGAACACAGATGGAAACTGGATGCAAGCTAAGAAAGGAGGATAAGTCATCAGAGATAAATCATACTTTGTACAGATCTATGATAGGAAAACTCATGTATGTTGTACATACTAGACCAGATATTATACTAGACCAGATATTGCACATGCAATAGGAATAATTGCAAGATTTTCTGCTAATCCTAAGGAATCACATATGACTATTGTGAAAAGAATTCTAAGATATCTGAAGAATACCAAGGAATATGGCTTATGGTATAGAAGAGAAGGCAAATTTGAACTTAAGGTCTTTACTGAGGGTAATTGGGCTGGAAATATTGATGACCAGAAGAGCACAACTGGAGGATCATTCTTTATGGGTGATAGACTTGTCACATAGATCAACAAGATGCAAGGATACATCTCTCAGTCTACTACAGAAGCAGAGTATGTTTTTGCTGCTGCAAATTTCTCAAATATTGCATGGATCAAATAGTTACTAGAAGGTATGCATATGAAAATTCTTGAAATAGTAATTATTTACTGTGATAATACAAGTGCAATAAACATTTCCAAGAATCCATCCATGCATGCTAAAACAAAGCATATTGCCATCAAGTATCATTATTTAAGAGAACAAGTTCAAGAAAAGGAGGTGATACTTGAGTGTGTGCAATCAAAGGAACAATTGGTCGATATCTTCACCAAGCCACTGCCCAAGGATGCATTTGAATACTTGAGAAAGAGACTAGGCGTCAAACCCTTGTCTATTGGTCAGTAAGATGACTAGAAGGCTGCATTAGCCTACATATTATTAGAATATCATTCATGTTGATGCAAGAAGAGAGATGGAATTCAAAGATACGTCTATACACAGAAAGGTATTTATCTACTCCAAGAACTAGAGTTATTACCGATGGATTGGGAAATTCAAGGAATATATTATGGATAGAAAGGATCCATTTGGAAAAGATGTTTGTTTGGCATTCTTGTCAAAGGGAGAGAAATATCATTATTATACTAATAAAGGGAGAGATTATATCCATTATCAACTTAGGGAGAGATCATATCCATTAAAATATCCAAAGGGAGATATGTAACAAGAATGGGAGAGTACACACAAAGGAAAAAGAATTGCTGACAAGAGACATCAAAAGAAAGGAGAATAGTTAAAGGGAGAGAATTTCACACAGAATAAAACACATCACATCAGAGAAAGAAAGATTCTACATCTATCCAGTGAAGGGATTGAAGATAGAAAGAAAGATGCAAGAATCAAATCAAAGCTATTTGAGCTTATCGACAACCAGACATTTGTAATAGTTACATTAGGAAAACTTGATGAAACTGTATATTTCATATTGTATTAGTAATAGTATAGTATGATAATGTAGCATGTTTCCATCAATGCCAAAGGGAGAGATTAATGACATGTAACTGATTGAATGTTTGAAGATGTTAAGTTGGTGATCATGCAAGGCATTAAATCAGTTAAGGTATTGTATTGTCATTGATGTCAACTTGATATATCTGTATGGTCATGGAAATACTGCAAAAGACTTCAAAGAATTGATGAATCAAGGCTATGCTATCAATAATGCATATAATTAAAGTATTCACTAAGTGACTATAGACACTGACGGAGTGCACACCGATAGACAGAGTAAAAGAGAAAAGTCACAGTGTTACCCAACGAGCAAATGCACAGCATTACCGACAAGCAAAGTCACAATGTTTCCTAACAAGAAAAACACAGTGTAACCCGACGGACAGAATTGCAGTGTTGCCCGATGAAAAAGACAAGGACGGAGATCCCGATGACAACTAAAGTCACACCAACGAAACAGTCAGTTATCACTGATGACTAACTAAAGTTTTGACCAACAGAATAGAGAGTTTAGAAAATAACAAAATGCTTAGTTGTCAAGAGCTAAAGATAGACTCAACTAATACTTATCATTGTTTTAATCATCCAATTAAAGTTGAAGATAAGTAATTGATTTAAATTTGATTTATCCAGTTGGCAAGAAGATCTCTTTGAGATAAAACTAGATTTTTCTTTAAATCTAATTGGCGAGAATTGTGGATCATGCCAAGAATCAAGAAAGCCAAGAATAAGTAAATCATGTCTATATAGAGATAAACCCAATTCATTACAAATTGAGTGTGGGGTGAAAAAGAGGAAAGAGGGAAGATGCTAAAGAGATTATGAAGGAGAAGAAATTCTTCATTCAGAACTTATCAAACAAGTAGAAGAAAGAGCTAGATTCTGCAGACACCAACAAACAGTGAGACAACATCACAGAGCAAAATAGTTTGGAGCAAAGGTATAGAATTTATTATATTGATCAGAGAGGTAATACATTTACAATCGATCTAAAAATCTGAAATTAATTTGTATGCATGAAAAAATCATTAATGTTTTAGTTTAACCATTGAAGCTCAAGTCTCTTAACCGAGCAGGACTTAAAAGTCTTTTGTAATTGAGATACATCCCAAGGAGTATCAAAATGTTTGATCATGAAAGTAGCATTGGATATGCTCGATACCTATTTACAGGCCAAGTGAGAGTTTGATCAAGGATGGTAGCATTAGATACCAGATACTAGGTGACAAACTATATTTTAAATCCTCTAACAAGGTCACACCTACCAATGTGTTTGTAACCTTTAACAGGGTTGGCTCCTAATAGAGCTCACTTTAAAAGAGTGAAAATTTGGGGTACCGGACCCAGTGGTTTTTCCCCTTACAGGGTTTCAATGTTAAAAATCCATGTGTTATTTTTTAATGTTTCATTACTTTACTATTTTACATTTCACATATGCAATTTTGGATTTATCGGTATACTCTACATATTTACTATATTTCGCTAAATATTTGACTACTTATCGGTAATCATATAGAAGAGATATTTACAAAGCAATCCAATAAGTAGTAAATTGATATAAGTAATTCAAGGAATTCATCTTGTAGGACAGAAGATAACTAGAGTCATAATTTGTAGTTATAAGTTTTAAGGGTTGATTTAAGGATTAATTTTTGAGGCCACTGATTCACCTCCCCTCTCAGTTATTACTAACATTGTCATCTTTCCATCCATTCCTCCATGTTTTCTTTTCTTCATTTAAGAGGGGACAAAAAGTATGACACCCCATGTGCACCCCATCCCCAAAGTCTTCCTTCATAAATGAGTTATGAAGGTGGGGTTGGTACCTTCAACCCATCCATACCCAAATTCTTCACTCATCTTAATGAGGATTTTTGGAGCATTAAAATAGGCCTTAGGTCTTTTGTTTCATATCCAATAGGCCCCCAAATCAAGGGTATAGACCCTAGTGTTCTAATTTTAATAGTTATAACATTAAAATTGACCAGAAACTCTCATTAAGGATCCACAATTATAAATAAATGTATATCAAATAATAAAATCACATTTATTTTAAAATAGTTAACTTAATACTTATCCAAGAGGTAGTTGATTCACTTTTGAAGTTTCTTCAACCTCCTATTATCCTTTTTACTTCCCTCTATATCACAACCATAACTTAGAGTTAAGCCCCTATAATAATTCAACATAGAAGATAATCAAAATCTCATGACCTCAATTGTGAATCATGAGTCTAGTTAATCAAATTATACTTTGTAACAACAACCTCCCCCTTTTCTAAAAGAGGTATTTCAATTCATGTCAATGTGCATATGCTTTCATTATATTACATAATAACAATAAAACTTAGTTTCCAAAAGGAAAATATAAGATACCATTCATAAGTTTAATAAATCTAAATATATTCTACACAAGAAGGATACATAACTCCCATCATGTTTTCTAATGACAAATAAGAACATTACTATCATGAACCATACATACAATTACCTATTTAATGACCTTTGATAATCTAATGAAAATATATTATGGTTGAATTAATCTCCTAAGAAGCATGGTCTTACAAGTCCTTTATGAGGCGGGGTCTTAAATTTATCTTCCATGAAATGCTACAATTTCCATCAATATGGAAATCCTGCCTATAGGTTTCTTGAGAAGGGTTCTACATCACAAGGAGGAGAGAAAAGAGTCAATTATGTGCAAGAAGAGTCTTCAAGCAGAAAGACAACATAAGTAGCCCTAGATTCTGAGATAGGAGAGAATTTGATGATTCGTAGAACACTCCTCAAAGAGACCATCAAAGAAGAGCCAAGCCAAAGAAGATCTTTGTTTAGATTCAAGTGCAAGGTACTAGGTAAATTTGGTAAAGTTATCATAGATTCTGGTTCTACTGATAACATAATTTCTATGGAAAGTATGGAAAATTTGAAATTGAAAATGATTCCTCATACTAACCCTTATAGAGTTACTTGGTTGAATAAAGATCAACATGTGTTGGTCAATGAAAAATCTTGGGTGTAATTTTCCATAGGGAGGTATAAGGACATAGTGTTGTGTGATGTATTACCCATGGTTTCTTTTCATCTATTGTTGGGTAGACCTTGGCAGTTTGACAGAGCTGTAATGCATGATGGAGCTAAGAACTCCTATTCCTTTAAGAAAGATGGAGTGACTTTCAAGATACAGTCAATATTGGAAGAATGAGAAGTGAAGAAAGGGGGTCCTAACATATTATTGGTAGGGGAAAAATAATTCTTGAAAACACTAGATGAAGAGTAAGGAGTGGGATTTCTTTGGTTCTAAAGCCTAAGGATTAAAAGGGAAACAAGAAGGAAGAGTTACCTTTACAAATCAAAGAGTTGTTAAACCAATACCAAGACATAGTTAGTGACGGTCAACCAACTACCCTACCACCTGAGAGGTATATTAGTCATCAAATTGACTTCATCCTGGGGGCCTCACTCCCAAATAAAGCTGCTTATAAAATGACCCCACAAAAAAATATAGAAATTGCTAGCCAAATTCAAGAGCTACTAGATCAAGGGTTGATTAGAAAGATCATAAGTCCATGTGTTGTTCCTAATGTACAAGCCTCAAAGAAGGATGGTACTTGGAGGTTGTGTATAGACTCCAGGGCCATAAATAGGACCACCATCAGGTATAGGCTCCCAATCCCTAGGATAGAAGATTTGATGGATTGTCTAGGAGGAGCTAATTATTTCTCCAAAATAGATCTGAAGATTGGGCACCATCGGATAAGAATTAAAGGTGGAGATGAGTGGAAAACTACTTTCAAGACCACAAAGGGACTCTATTAGTGGCTTTTTATGCATTTTGGGTTGTCCAATTCCCAAAGCACATTTCTGAGATTAATGAATGAATTTTTGAAGGAATTAATTTGAAAATGGGTTGTGGTGTACTTAGATGACATATTAGTGTTTAGTAAAACCAAGGAGGGTCACCTTAAGAACTTGCAGATGGTAATGCAAAGACTGTATGAAGAAAAGTTGACAATCAACTTAGAAAAGAGTGAGTTCATGAAGCAAGAGTTGGTATACTTGGGTTTTTTTATATCCAAGGGAAACTTGAAAGTGGATTCAAGTAAGGTGGAAGTAATCTTGAATTTGCCTACACCTAAGTCAGCCACAAAAGTAAGAAGCTTCCATGGGCTAGAACAGTTCTATAGCAATTTTATCAGACAGTTTAGTGAAATCAATGCACTTGTCTTGGATATAATAAAATGAGGTATGAAAGACAAATTCAGATGGAATGAGTAGGTTTATAGGGGATTTGAGACTTTGAAGAGAAGAATAGCCACCCAACCTATACTAACACTTCCTATTTTTGACAAATTGTTTACTGTGGAATGTGATGCAAGTAATGTTTCCATAGGTGTAGTTTTGAGTCAAGAGGGAAAGCCAGTATCTTTTCACATTAAAAAACTCAGTGGTGCAAATAAGAAGTACTCATCATATGATTTAGATCTATATGCATTGGTGCAAGAATAAAGGAAGTTGAGACATTATTTCCTTCCTAAGGAATTTGTAGTCTTTACTGACATTCAGGCTTTAACCTTTCTGAATTCAAAAGATAAGTTAAGCCATAAGCATATGAAGTGGGTGGAGTATATCCAAGTCTATACTTTCACCATCAAGCAAAAAAAAGGACTTCATAATAAGGTGGCAGAGGCATTGAGTAGAAGATTTCTCACAGTGCAAGAAATTCAGTTAAGAAGCATTAACATAGAAAGCTTCAAGGATCTGTATCCATATGATGAAGACTTCTCAGTAGCCTACAAGGTATGTAAAGAATTTAAAAACCACTTTCATGGTGAGTATTCTGATTTTACCCTACAAGAATGTCTTTTTTTTAGGGGAGGACAAACTTGTGTACCTAGAGGTTCAATGAGGGAGAACATAGTGCAGGAGAAGCATAATGGTTCATTAAGTGGACATTTTGGTGTGCATAAGACCTTCGAGTTGGTAAAGAGATCTTATTATTGGCCAAAAATGAGTAGAGATGTCCAAAAGTATGTAGAGACTTGAATAGTATTTCAAAAGGATAAAGGGACTTCCTCTAATGCAGGATTTTATCAACCCCTTCCAATCCCAAATAGACCTTCGGAATGCCTCGGTATGGATTTTGTAGTTGGAATTCCTAAGACCAAGCAGGGAATGGACATTATTTTTGTGATTGTGGACAGGTTTGGCAAGATGGCTCACTTTGTGTCATGTAAGACTACCCATGATGCATGTTATATAACAAATATATTCTTTAGGGAAGAAGTAAGGATACATGGACTACCCCTAAGTATTGTATCAGATAGGGACTCTAAGTTTATGAGTCATTTTTGGAAAATCTTATGGCAGAAGCTTGGTACAAATCTTTTTTTTAGCTCTGCATATCATCCAAAAATAGATGGGAAAACTAAGGTAGTTAACATGAGCTTAGGAAATATTTTGAGATTCCTAACAAAAGAAAATAGAAAATCATGGGATCAATTACTTTCCCAAGAAGAATTTGCCTATAATGATACAATCAATAGATCCACTGGAAAGAGCCCTTTTGAAGTGGTGTATGTGATTCATCCCAGGGGTATATGTGAACTCAGGGAACTCAAAAGAAATGTAGAGAAGAGTGGTTATGCTGAATATTTTCTCAGTCCATGAAAGAAGTCCATGATATTGTAAAGAAGGCATTAGTGGAAAGTACTACTCGTACCAAGAAGAAGGTGGATCAAAGAAAAAGAGATTATTAGTTCCAAGTTGGAGATTTGTTCATGGTGCACCTAAGAAAAGAAATACTGCAAAAAGGTATCCCAAGTAAGCTTTAGATGAGGAAGATAGGCCCTTATACAATTCTGGCAAAGTATGGGTCTAAAGCTTATAAATTTGATCTTCCTGCAGACATAGGATTATCTCCATGTTTTAATGTGGCAGATCTTGTATCCTACAAAGGACCAATTCCAGAGGGAGATCCTGATCTTTCAGAAAAGATAGAGGATATCAAGACACTGAAACTTCTAGTTACACCAAATCCAAAGGAAGAGAAGATTTTGAATTCAAGAATCGCTAAGAAGACTAGAACCAATACCTACATGGAACATATGGTCAAATGGCAAGGAAAAGATAATTCAAAGGCTACATGGGTGCAGGAGACAGAGTTCAATAAGTTAGGCATCAATCCTGACTTGATTCAATCACCTGGAAATTGATTTCTCTTGTTTAGGGTAGAATGGTTCAGGAGAACATAGGGTTAAAGGCCCTTGATTGTTTTGTTGTGCACCTTCCTAGTTGCTTAAGAAAATTAGGAGGTTTAGGAACATTTTGGATTTGTTTAATTTGGTTTTGTAAGGTATTTGTTCATTCACTCTTGTAATGACCTAAGAGGGAAAAAATGGGTCAAATTGGTGAATAGACACCCTAGGTTCTTAGATGAGTAGGCCTCTCAAAATCCAACAAAGGATTTAGGATATTTAGAAAGTTGCTCGGCATGTCCTGTTGCTTGGCATATACTAATTTTTTTTCCTAAAAGGATAGTTAGGTCAATTACAACGGTTGTGCTGAAAAAGGGGAAGACTATTTAAGATCTCTCAGGCCATCATTACGAAGTGGATTTATTTTTGTTTGAAATTTCAATTAATGATAAGTTGTAGACTGTGTTTTTAACTATATTCAAGCATTTTTTATTAGTCGATCTGATTAATGGATTGAAATTGATCTCTTATGTTTTAATTAGTTGCTAATGATTATTGAGAGACTCTGTGTGGAGGTAGTTTAGTCTTTTGTCTTCATTTTGTAAGTTATTGAAAAACTTCTTGAAAATTGTAAGTGGGTGATACCACAATAGTGGGTTACACTTTTCGGGAGGAAGGAATTCGTCCCGAAAAGCGTGACCCACTAAAACAACTTTATTTGTTTCGATCAAAAATGCTAAATAATTTTGATTGAAATAGACTAACTTTCGATCGAAAGTACCTAAACTAGGTACTTTCGATCGAAAGTAACTAGGTTTACTTTAGTGGAATAAACCCGCCGAAACAGTCATTGTGACTGTTTCGGCTGGGTTGAAAGTGACAGTGGCTGCTGGCTTCTGTTTCATCAAACGTCAATAAATCAGGTTTTTCACGTTTCTAATTTCCATATTTTATTGTTTTATAATATATATTGTTTGTATATATGTATTTTAATGTTTTTTAATATATATTGTTTGTAAATATGTGTATATATGCATGTATATGTGTATATAT
>MU226139.1:722653-750036 GCA_018584345.1 Thuja plicata
AAATATGAAGGACAACTTCCATTCAAATGTTTTTCATGCAACAAGATTGGTCACTTTGCATCTAAGTGTCCCACAAGAGTCAAGAAGTTCATATCTAATTACAAACCTAAATATAAGAAGGAATGTTACCATGCTGAAGAAGGTGTAACTGATGAAGATTCAAGAGAAGATGAAATTGGATTCGTTTCCCTTAGAGACATGGAAAATTTGCTTGAGGAAATGGACATTGCAGATGAAAAGGAAGAACATGAGTTAGCCCTAATTTCCAAAGCAGACATCATAATTGATTGGATCATTAACAGTGGATGCTCTCATCATATGACAAGTGACAAAGATAGATTTTCTCATCTAGAAAAATACAAAGGTGGTATGGTTATATTTGGAGATAACACTCCTAAACCTATCATAGGTAGAGGTTCTATCACTTTGGATGGAAAGAACAAGACAGATGATGTTCTATATATTGATAGATTACATCATAACTTGCTAAGTGTTGGACAACTACTTGAAAAAGGTTATCATTTGAAGTTCAAAGAAAACAAGTGCATCATTAACAACAAGGATGGAGACATGATTGCATCATGCTCCAAAACAAAAGGTAATGTTTTTAATCTCAATTCAAATGTAAGTTGTTTTGTTGCAAAAGTAGATGATAGTTGGTTATGACACAAGAGACTATGTCATATCAATTTTGATAACATAGTAAAGATAAGTAATGTCAAGGCAGACAGAGACCTTCCTAGTATTGCAAGACCAATTGACACAATATGCAGGGAATGTGTTATGGGAAAACATGTAAGGAGTTCTTTCAGAAGTAAGCATAACTCAACAAAAAATAAATTGGACCTAGTGCATACAGATTTATGTGGTCCTACCCAAACAAGATCATACTACGGAGAAAGGTATTTCATTTTTTTTGTTGATGATTTTTCAAGGATGATGTGGTTTCATTCTTAAAAGAGAAGTCTGAAGCCTTTGAGAAGTTCAAAATATTCAAAGCTAAGGTTGAGAATGAATCTGGATTAAAACTGAAATGTCTGAGATCAGATAGAGGAGGAGAGTTCACCTCTGATCAGTTTTATGATTACTGTGAAGAACATGGAATAAAAAGACAATTGAGTGCTCCTAGAACCCCTCAGTAGAATGAGATTGCAGAGAGGAGGAACAAGATTATACTTGATACAATGCGCACTGTGATGATTGAAGGAAAAGTTGTGCACACATATTGGAGAGATGCAGTAAATACAACAATCTACACTATCAACAAAACTCAATTGAGGCCAGGCGTAGATAAGACACCCTATGAACTTTAGTTTGGTAATGTACCTACAGTGAAGTATTTCAGAATCTTTGGCAGCAAATGCTACATCAAGAGAGATGATGGTGTTGGTAAGTTTGATTCTAGAAGTGATGAAGGTATTTTCCTTGGTTACTCTACAAAAAGAAAAGCATATAGATGTTTTAATTTGAGATTGAAAAAGATAATTGAAATTACTCATGTAAAAATTGATGAGAATTTTATGGTTCAAGAGAGGTACTATGAATATGCACCTATGATTGAAGATGAACCCAGGCCTAGCAACAAAGATACTATTATTGAATAAATATTTGATTGTATTGATGTCTCATGCAATGACCTTGAATCAAGCAGAGAAGAATCATAGATTACAGAAGAAGAAGTCACACCTAAAGTTCCTAAATTCACATCTAGATACCACTCTAAAGATGATATCACTGGAGATTAGAGCAACAGTGTTTTGACCAGATCAAAAGAAAAAATTCTAGCAATGGATGAAGAAGTATGTTTACTTTCACAGATTGAACCTTTAAGTGTTGAAGATGCTTGTAATGATTCTGATTGGAAGAATACAATGAAAGAAGAATTAGATCAGATAATTAAAAATGATACATGGGAATTGGTCCCTAGACCCAGTGACAAAAATGTAATTGGAACAAAGTGGGTATTCAGAAACAAGATGAATGAAGATGGTACAATAGTAAGAAACAAAGCATATGCGCAGAGAGAAGGAATAGACTACATTGATACATTTTCCCCTGTGAGAAGACTGGAAGTCATTAAACTATTCTTGGCCTGTGCAACATTCAAATACTTTAAATTTTATCAAATGGATGTAAAGTCAGCTTTTCTAAATGGTGACTTGAAGGAAGAAGTCTACATTGAACAACCTGAAAGATTTAATCTTTCAGATAAACCAGACATGGTGTGCAGATTAAAGAAAGCACTCTATGATCTTAAACAAGCCCCAAGAGCTTGGTATGAGAGACTTGATGGTTATCTTACCAGGATTGGATTCAAGAAAGGAGGAGTAGATTGTAACCTATTCACAAGAGAGACACCTGATGGATTACTACTAGTTGCCATATTTTTTGATGACATTATTTTTGGAGGTAATGACAAGCTTAGTATAACATTTGCAAAAGAAATGCAAAATGAATTTGAAATGAGCATGATTGGTCCTATAAAATAATTTTTGGGATTGAATGTAAAGCAGACAGATAAAATTTGTACGCCTCTCTTTTCGATTCCCACAGCTTTCCAAAGGCGAGGGTCAGTAGCAAAGGTTTCACAAATGAATGCAAATCAAGTATAGAATGACTACTAAGCGAATAACTAGAAATGTGAGCAATAAAATGTACAAGCAAGAGAAAGGAAGACAAATAAATGTAAACCCCACGATGCTTGAGGCTTCTATTGTTTCTCTCTACTCCTTCCGAAACATTGTTCTTGATGCTCAGTATTGGCGGGGCAGCGTCTATGACTTGAGAAGCATCTAGAATTTGCTAATTGAAATGTGTGTGTGTGATTGCAAGATGACTTGAATGCTAGAACCAAAATGACAGAGTAATGGCGCACGAGAGCTTGAAATCTTGGATCCTTCAAATGGTTATGAAGGGTTTATTATATAAGAATTGGTGATGGAATGAATGGTTGAGATCAATCCCAGAGATAGGGAGATAAATGGTTGAGATCAAAAGGAACATAAGAGGTCCTCAGTAAACTCCACCTCTTTATTTGGTAAAGAGGAGATAGAGTTTGGTTAACTGAAGAGCTATTTATGAGTTTCCCTTTTGAGTTGAAGAGGTGGGTCAAGTTACCCATGTGGACTAGAGAGATGGGTGGAGTAACCCATGTGATCTAATTGGAGTTATCTCTTTGAAGATAAATGAATATTTAATTATTATTTTCAACATGTGAGATAATTGAATTCTTTTTTATTAAGAATTGCTTTATTTGATGAAATTAAATTAATTTAATTGGAAGAATTTAATTATTAAGTTTAAATATTTGGATTTAAACTATAGGAAATTGAATTTAATTAATTAATTAACGGTAATTAATCAATTAAAGCTAATTAATTAAATAAAATTAATTATTTAATTAATTTTGGAAATTTGATTAGATGATTTGGGGAATGAATTTAGAGGAAAATAGATGATTAATTAATGATTGAAAAACCATTAATTAATAGATGAAAATTAGTGTTTTTAATGTAAAGTCGCAAGCTTGTCCATTTTAGGGTGTCTACATTTGCCCCTCTTTGATGCGATGTGACTTGTCACAGTGTGTCAAAGATTCTTTGATTTTGCCCTAGCTTGCCCCGACATTTAGTAAGTGTATTTATGCCCCCTAAACAAATTTGAGCGAAAAGTTGCGAGACGAGCGTTAATTTGTTGAAACTGCAAATTATGGAACTGGGTAGTTGACAGATCTAAAAAATACTTTAAAATGCCCCTTTAATTGACCTTTGAAGTTTTCGGGGACTAGGAAGAATTTTTGTAGCTCCTGGGTAAAATTAGGGTTTCTCAGAACCCCTATAAGTAGCTAAGAGAGCTTTTCATTTGTCACTTTGTGATTTGGAGCTCAGATTATCTTTGGTAAGTTGCTTCTGATTTCTATCTTCTTTTTCTTCCTGTTTTCGAGCAATGGTAGGGCTTCTGGGTGTTGTTCATATCTCTGATCAAGTCTGTTCGTACCACTGACCTACTAGCTCTAGACGTCTAGTGAGTTTCCTCACTTTGCATGTCATTTATTGTGTTATTTATTGCTTTTAAATTTTGTACTTTTTTGAAAAAATTATGCCTTTGCCGCAATCGACTGCGGATTTGCCGCAATTGCAGTTTAAATGTCGCAATTGCCAGTTCTATGCCGCATTTGATAAAAGTGCCGCATTTGCTTGCATAAAATGCCACAATTGTAGTTTGAGTGCTGCACTTGTAGTTTAGGTGTTGCAATTGCATAAAAGTACCGCAGTTGACTATGTTTAATATCGCAATCAATTTTTTAACACTTTCTGCCTGATGTCTTTGTTAGTTATCTACTTTTTCTAGTTTTTATTACTTTCCTCAATGACTAAAACTGATAATTTTCTATTTTTTTACTCAATGTGCAGTTCACTGGGCGTATCTTGCACTGTCGGGAGTCTATACCGGTGGGACTTGTATATAGATTTCAGCTTACAGAGGATGAGAGGTCAGTACTTCGTGACGTGGGTTTAAACTGGATATGCTACATGCCTGAGATCACGACCAATAGGGGTCTGATCTCCACTCTTGTAGAGCGTTCGCATTCTGAGACTTGCACTTTCTAGTTTCCCACTGGGGAGTGCACCGTGACCTTGGAGGATGTGTACCACATCCTCCAACTCCCTATCTAGGGTGAGCTGGTGGAGTATTCCACACGCACTAGTATTACCTCTTTGACTGAGCTCTCTAGACTGCCCCAGGATCAGCTCGGTCTTGCAGGAGGTTATGACATTCCATGGTTGAGATTTGGATTAGGCCTAGATAGACTATCCACACTACTGGGTAGTTTGATTTGTGGGATCTTATCCCCGATCGGCGTCAGCGTGGTTTTTCTGTACGGTTTTGTAGTGTTCTTCAAAGTATGGTCTGAGACCATACTGTCTTTGCGTGGGGCCCATACATGTTGGCCCACATGCATTTTCATATGTTGTATGTGGCTTACCTTGATGGTAGGTTGTTTGGTTGTGGTGCCACATTATTACAGATTTGGGCATGGGAGCATATAGTTGTCTGTCATCTTGTAGGTTCCTGTGCTCTCCTAGCCGATAGGCCGTATGTATATATGTATGATGGTGCAATTGTTCAGACCCATATGGGTCATCTTTCATACTGGCAACAACAACTAGATATGATTCCATAATTTATTTGGAGCCCTTACAGAGATTGTCCTATTTGGGATGGAGAGGATATTCATCTCCCCTTTTGTCGATAGTGGAGGTACTTGATTGGCTGTGTGAGTGATCATGTTCATATGATCAATTTCTTAACACTGACAGGGTGTTACGGTAGTTTGGAGAGTAGTAGGATGTGTCGGATTCATATGCCTACTTTTCTCAGAGATCCAGGGATGCTCGTGTATGGGGTGCTATAGTATCACTGGATGTTGCTCACATCGAGTTCTTAGGGTTGCTCCTTGTTGCATGGACCTGGTGTTTTTCCACTATGGATCCAGGTTTGTCTTGCCTCTGTTATGCTTATGTACTTCCTTTCTACTCTATTGATTATGCTCATATCCTGTTGAGATACTTATGTATTATCTACTCTAAAACTGATAGTTGAACTTGTCTTTTGCAGGCACTACACCATAGTTTCATGCACACTGGTTGCAGCATCGTCCTATTGCCTTGACAGATGTTTCACATCTTGTTCCTAGGACTATTATGAGGAGGTCTCGATGGGTACAACGCGGTAGGGGAGGCCATGATGGAGAGAGAGGTGGTGGCTAGGGAGGGAGGGATGGGGGTAGAGATGGTGAATGGGGGGAGGTGGGAGAGATGGTGGTAGGGATGGAGGGCAGGGGAGAGGTGATGATGGAGGGGATGATCCTGGTCCCGGGGGTGCTGGTGGTGGTGTTAGGGTTGGTAGTGGTAAGAGTGGGGGGCACTCTAGTGTTTCCAGAGTTGGGTTGGGGGCTATTTTGGCAGAGGAGGAGGCCTTAGAGGAGGAGGCACACTAGTTGGTGTGTAGAGTTTGTAGGCGGACGACAACAGTTTTGGCTCCCCAATATGAGGATCAGGTTATTATTGAGGATGTGGATGTGGAACTTGTAGATATAGATGTGGAGGCTCTTAATGAGTAGAGTGCTGAGACCGGTTCCTCGAAGGAGAGTGGCAGTAGATGGAGTAGCACTGGGGAGAGCTCTGGGAATGGGGATGATTCAGTGGTGTTGAGACAGAGAGGAGGAGAGGGACTTGGGGATAGGACTGAGGAGGGTTATATGGATGTAGCGATGGGAGGTATGGATGATGACCCCTCAGCAGGTTCAGGATTTATAGGCCTGACTTGCCTTATCCGATGCTCATGCTACCATTTGGGAGGGTCGTGTGATAGTTGCTTAGTCTAGAGAGTGACAGGCTCAGGCTGAGGTCCGCTCATTTATTGACAGTGTATAGGATGTCACATAGAGAGATATTTTGGATAGGTATTAAAGATCTGGGTGAGAGGCTCAGAGGGAGATAGAGTACTGGAGACGACACTATGAGGGCACAGTTCCTACTACAAAGAGGGTTCCCAGTTATATAGCGTCACAAAGATCCAGCAGGGCTCAGCATTCCCAGAGCAGTGGTGTTAGAGCTCCTAAGTCCTCCCACAGGATAGATTCTGATATGCCTCCCCCTTGTACCCCTCCTGGTGAGGGTGGGGGTAGTTCTTGTTGATCGTTATCCTCGTACCATTTTTGTAGTGATTCATTGTATACTCTGAGTAGTACCATTTTTTGTATCCCGATACACTGATATATATGATATAAATGTTGATTACCTTCTTTGTTCCAACTCGTGACCTTTCATTGGTACTCAAATATTTTGATTTACATGAGATGCAGCTAAGTTTTGACATGATGTGCAATGGTTTACTTGTTACATGTATGGTTTAGATTATGAGATGTATATGCGATGTGATTCTATTATGCAGACCCGTATATGGATGATTTTCTTTCCTATGATACTGACGTGTTATGCAGGATGGTGTAAATGAAATTCCTATTTATATGAGATGCTTTATGGATGCATGTGATGTTATGTTTTATCATGTATGCAACTACCATGTATTTTTTATTTTCTGATGCACTTAATGGAATGAATGCAGTCTATTATGCATAAAATATCTGAGTAATGCTTTTGTTAGTTAGAAAGAAGTTAGTTTGGATAGATGTGCTCTGAGATTGATCTAATAGAATGTAATGATAGAAATTTTTTCTTTTGGCATTTTTTGGATAGATATGATCTGATAGAAAGGTTGAATGTCCCAAGTCACTGCCCCTGTTCCAATAATTGTCATCATTGCATCTTTTTTTGTATTTTGTGATATTCTGAAAGAGCGTCGAATGATCCAGATCACATACCATCTAGATACCACCATGACCTCTTGATAGCAGAAGGAGTAGAGAGATTGTATAGAAAGAGACCCATAGTGCACCCAAATATTGACCATCTGGATTCAACTATGTTCCCTGTTTGAAAAGAAAGAGAGCCAAAAGCACCCAGATATTGACCATCCGGATACCGCTTGTCCTCTGAGTTAATCTAAAACAAAGAAACCAAGATAGAACTCCTATGTGCCCAAAGTCCATCTGGATAACACTATGAGCTCTTGATTTCCAAAAGGGAAATCCAAGAAAACAAGATAGAACTCCTACGCCCCTAGAGTCCATCTGGATAGCATCATGAGCTCTTGTTTGCAACATAAAGGGAAAGACCATAGAAACCAAGATAGAACTCCAAAGCAACTCAAAGTCCATTTGAATATTGCTGCGAGCTCTTGATTCTATAAAACCACACAAGAAAAAATAAAGAGAAGGAATGTCCAATTCTTTTCCAGGTTTAAACTCAGATCATGGAACTGTGCGGCTGCCAAATAAGTGACAATGCCTACTACATTTATCCTAAATCATCATGGCCCTGAAATAAAAGTGAACATTCAATAGATAGAAATCAAATAAAATTAGTCATGATCTATCATAGCTACTCTCCTCACATGGTGGATCCTGGAGTAGCATAAGAACGTAACCGTGAAATATAGACTGACATTTGACTGACTTGACTGACCTAGTCAACATTTTTGGATGGTTCCCTGATGCAGTGGATTCTCTTGATTGGCTCAGATTTTTGGATAGGCTTGATTGGATTGATTGCTGTGATCATGTTGGTAGCTGATTAAGCTGTGTCAGATGGGCCGAATGTGTGTTCGCAAAGCTCATGATTGTGACAGTTTTGATTGACAGATTTGATTGTTTTGATCATGTTGGCAGCTGATCAAGCTATGTCAGATGGGCCCAATGCTTGTTTGCAAAGCTCATGATTGTGACAATTGATAGTTTGGCTTGCTCACCTGTTGTTTGTTGATTGAAATGATAGATTTGATAAATTTGTGTCAGATGAGCCCAATCCTAATTTGCAAAGCTCATGATTGTGACATCTGATTGACTAGGCATGCTTGCCCTTTGCTCTCTTGATAACCAAGTTGGTTTTATTGCTTGGGATTTTGCAATTTTTTGAATGTTTTTGATGAAGATTGGTTTTCTCTTGATATTTGATCTTTTTAGGATTTTTGATGGATTTTCCAATTTTTAGGATTTTTCAAGACATTTGGAGTCACCCCCTACTCTGGTGGACCAGTATTAACCATTGGTAAGTGCTTTGTGCTCAGCGAGGTTTGCACTTGTGGATATAGCTTTGGATAGTTAGTCTTTCTTTTGAAATCTGCTCAAGCTTTTGGAGCTCATTGATGGTGAAGCTGGATTTGAACACTTGGCGCTTGTTTGCCAGGTTTTCACCAAGGTACCTACTCAATAATGCCTGATTGCCAGGTCTTCATTGAAAGAGCGATTTTGTTTTCTCTTTACTTTTTTTCTTTTTTTTTGTTGTCACCAAGGCGCCTGATTGCTAGGTTTTCACCAAGGTAAATTTTTAATTTTTTTTGGTATTTTCTGAATATGTGGATAAATGCCTTGACCATAGTCCTTAAGGGTAGAACCTCTTTAGGTGCGTGCTATTGATGTAGCTGAGGAGCTGATCTCCTTCTGGTGTAGCTAGTATGAATGCCCAACTCTAAGTAGAGTTGAAAATAACAAATGGTCCTAGCCAGTTAGGCTTGAACTTACCAGGTTTGACTCGCTCTGCTTGATTCTTCTAATTTTCCATGAGGACAAGGTCTCCTACCTCAAATGTTCTTGGCTTCACCTTCTTATGATAGTTCCTTCTAAGGCGATTCTAATAGACTTGTAAGTGGTCAAAAGCATGTTGCATTCGTTCATCTAGTAACTCTAGCTCACTGAGCCTTGCTACTCTATAGTCTTCATCAGAAACCAGGTTCTTTAATGATATCCTCAAGGATGGGATTTCCACTTTGATTGGTAATACCACCTCTGTTCCATAGAATAGGGAGAAAGGAGTTGCCCCTGTTGGTTTTCTCACACTAGTTCTATATGCCCATAATGCAGGACTAAGCTATAAATGCCAGTCTTGCCCTAATTTGTTTACTATTTTATTTAGAATCTTCAAGATTGTTTTATTTGTAGCTTCGGCTTTTCCATTCCCTTGATGGTAGTAAAATGAAGAGAACCCTTGTTTGATGTAGAACTATTCACATAGGTCTTCAACATCCTTGTTCTGGAAAGGGGTACCATGATCTATCAGGATTATTTGGGGGATCCCGTATCGACAAATGATGTGGTTAAGTATGAAAATAGCTATCTATTTTCTAGTGATGTAAGTGAGGGGAATTGATTCTACCCACTTGGTGAAGTACTCCATTTCTGCTAAGATGTACTTGTGTCTGTTTGCTCAAGAAGGTGTTATTTTGCCCACTAGGTCAAATCCCCACATTGAAAATGGTAACGGTGATGTAATGGGATTTAGTTCCTGTGCTGGTGCATGGATGAGGTCTCCATGAATTTGACACTGTCTACACCTTTGAACATGCTTGTGTGCATCTGTCTCTATTGTAGGCCAGTATGCAGATTATTTTCTTAGCTAAGTTGTTGCCACCTCCGTGGGTTCCACATATTCCCTCGTGTACCTCATACAAAGCTTTCTAGGATTCCATGGAAGTGAGGCATTGTAATAATGTTCCATCAAGACTTCATTTATATAGAGTAGTTGAGAGCATTGTATACCTAGAGGCTTGGTGGATGAGGGCTTTTCTCTGGTTCCTAGACAAGTTTGGGGGTAAGACATTGTTTTGGAGATAGTTATAGACATCTTGGTACCATGGGGATTCAGGACCAACAAGGACACACACTGATTCTGTGATAGGTGCCTGATGTGATGGTACTAGGAGTTGCTCCACTAGAAACTAGAATTTGGTATCATTACCTGGCATATCAATTAGTGATGCTATGGTAGCCATCACATCTGCCACTTTGTTCTGTGCTCTTGGGACTTTCTCAAAGAGAATGTAATGAAATTTTGTGTGCAGTCCTTCCATTTGGGCTCTGTATGGTATGAGCTTCTCATCCTTGGTCATGTAGTCATTGTTGACTTGACTAATGACCAACTGTGAGTCTCCAAAGACCTTCAGGTTCTTGATTCTCCATTGGATTTCTATCTTTAGACTGATTACCAGTGCCTCATATTCTGCTATGTTGTTGGTGCACAGGAAGTTGAGTCTAAAGGACTTTGGAATTGTATCATGGTCTGGAGTGATGAGCACTATCCCTACCCCTGCACCATGGTTTGTACATGATCCATCAAAATAAAGTTGCCATACTTTGATTTCCAGTTGTAGTGTCATGATAGATTCATCAGGAAAGTCTGAAACAATAGGCTGGTGGTCTTGAATTGGTGCCTCTGCTAATTGATCTGCAATCACTTTCCCTTTGATGGCCTTTCAATCTACATATTCTATGTCAAACTTTCTCAAGATCATTACCCACTTCACCAATCATCCAATGAGCATTGCTTTTCTTAGTAGGTATTTCAGAGGATCAATATGTGCGATCAGCTTTGTCTAGTGGCTTAGCATATAGTTTTTTAGCTTTTGGGAAGTGAAGACAATTGTGAGGCATGATTTCTCAATTGGTGTGTAGTTTAGCTCATATCCCACCAATGTCTTGCTTAGGTAATAGACAACCCTTTCTTTACCTTCGTCATCATGTTGTGCCAATAGTACCCCTAATGCTGATTCTGTTGCTGAGATATATATAAGTAATGGTCTACCCTGTACTGGTGGTACCAATATAGGTGACTTAAGCAGGTAATCTTTGAATATCTGAAATGCCTGTTTGTATTGCTCTGTCCATATGAACTTAATGTGTTTATGCAATAAATGTTGGAAAGGGTGACACTTGTCTCCTAGTTGTGCTATGAAGCGTCTGATAAATTGGAGCCTTCCTTGTAACCCTCTTAGTTGTCTTAGGTTCGATGGTGGAGGCATGTCCAATACTGCTTTGACCTTTGCTAGATCCACTTCAATTCCTCTGTGTGATACTATGAACCCTAGTAATTTTCCCATTGTGACACCGAACGCACACTTTTTTGGATTTAGTCAGACTTTGAATTCCTGCATTCTATCAAAGATGGGTCCCAAAACCTATAGATGATCATTTCGGAGTATTTATTTGGCTAGTATGTCATCCACATAGTCTTCCATTGTCTTATGGATGAGATCATGAAATATGGTTGTCATTGCCCTCTGATATGTTGCTCCAGCATTCTTTAGACCAAATGGCATGACATTCCAACAATATGTCCCCCAAGGACATGTGAAAGCTATTTTTTGTTGGTCTTCTGGTGCTATCCTTATTTGGTTGTAACCTAAGAATCCATCCATAAGTGATAGCATTTCATGCCCTACAGTTAGGTCCACTATCATATCGATGTTTGGTAAAGGAAAGTCATCCTTGGGACATGCTATATTGAGATCTCAGAAATCTATGCAAATCCATATTTGACCACTGTTCTTCGTAACTGGTACCAGATTAGATATCCAATCCACATATGGTATAGGTCTAATGAATTTAGCATCCAGAAGCTTTTTCAGTTCTTCCTTGACTAACAATGCAACGTGAGGATGCATCTTTCTTAGCTTTTGTTTGACAGGTTTGGTGTTTGGTAGCAGTGGGAGATGGTGTAGCACCAACTCTGGATCCAACCCTGGCATATTTGAGTAAGACCATGCAAAATTGATCATTCATGGCTTGAAGAAATTGATAAATTGTTCTCACTCTTTAGGAGTAAGTGATTGCACCAGGTATATGTTCCTTGGGTTCTTGTCATCCCCCAAGTTGATTTCCTCTATCTCTTCAGCCAATAGTGCTAATTTCTCCTCTGTTAAGGGGAGGAGTTCTCTCTTTCCATCTTCTAGCACCTCAATGAGGTTTTCGCCAGAAGATACGTCTTCTTTTAGCTTTTTACTCTTTTGTTCTTTTTTCTTTTATGGACTGGAAAGAGGAGCTTCCTCCCCGAAGTATGCTGTGCTATCTAGGTTGAAGGAGAATCCTAATTTGTGATCTCCTAATGGGATTCCTTCCCTCAGTCCCATGAAATGAGCTATAGCCTGATCATTTTTGAAGACATCAAGATCAGGTGGTCCTTGTTGATCCCACTCTATAAGCTCAGGGTATACAAGACAAACACTTTCACTACTATTTGGCTTTGGTTGACCAAAGGGGATTGCTGATATGGTGCCTAAAAAATTGGACCGTGATGAGGACGCACCACTTGAGGTCTGATGTATGATATATTTGTCTATACATGGTTGTTCGGTGATGGTTAGTTGTTCAAATAGGTCTGCTAGATTTATGATAATGTCAGCCCGAGGGTAAAAATATGGGATTGATGGTTCAGAGTCATGGAAGGATCTCCACTCATACTCATGGGAGTTAGTCTCAATGGAATGTTCGTCTGATGTCTCACTTCCTTCGTTATCATCGATTGATAAGTGTAGGTTTATTTGGGAATATGTGGTTCCCTCTTCGATAGGCAACAACTACACTAATATGTTTCTTATTAGGACATGCTCTGTGTTGTGCCCCCGGTGTATCTCTGCCACTTGTTCCTGGTTTTCTTGAATGTCTTGGACCACAGGACTGGTGCTTTGTTGTCCATATCCCAATCCCCTTGTATTTCTTTGAGTTTGTGGGAGAGGTAATTCATATATGCTTTGTTTCCTTGCCCCCAGTCTAGTTGTACCATCATACCCAAATATTTGTATCATTGTGTAACCATTACCATAGTTAACCAAAGGTAATGGTGGTCAAATTGTCTCAGGGATGTCTTGATATAACCAAGTGTTGATGTCTTTTTCAAAAGGATTCTCTTCCGCTATGTCTCCCCACTAGACAAAGGTTGTGGGTGGACATCTAAATAGAACCGGTTGCAGAGTTTCTGTTACAATAACAGGTTGTGGCATGCCATGAGTTCTTGGGCTTTGAGGCATGTGTGTGATGGTAAAGGCTTCTTCATATCTGTATTCACCACATCCCTTATCTATGATGGTTATCTTGCTTTCTTTCTCTATGACATCCCTAAGATTTGGATTTGAGGAGGATGAGATGCTTGCATCTTGCTTAATGACTATCTTTCCTATTGCTCGTGTGACATCCTTGGGATTTGAATCTGAAGAGGATGGGATGCTTGCATCTTGGTTTGATGGTACCTGGTTATCAGTACTGATTTGGACCGCATTACAATATTGGAAGGGATTGGGATCTCCCTCTATGATGATCTCCTCTCCTTGGTGAGGGAACTTGATGTATTGATGATATGTCAAAGGTACAGCTTGCATTTCATGTATCCAAGGTCTCCCTGGTAACACGTTGTATCCCAACTCAAGGTCTAAGATTTGGAAGGGTGTGTTTTTGACCACAGGACCAATGCGAACATGTAGAATGATAATACCTTTAGAGGACCTTTCCTCTTCATCATAGGCTCTGATATTTATCCTCCTTCTGACATCAATACTTGATTCTGAGTAGCCCAGTTGCTTGATTAACTTTAGAGTACATATGTTCAACCCAGCTCCACCATCAACAAGGACCCTTCGGACTACGCTCTTGTGAATCTGGACAAGTAAGTGTAGAGGATCATTATGTAGGGGTTTATGCGGTGACACATCACGGTCTATGAATGTGGCATGTTTGTTAGCTACTATATGGTTGACCATTTTTTGGAAGCTCTTGGGTGTTATGTCCCTTGGGATAGCTGCATTCTGAAGTGCTTGGTCAAGTGCCCGTTTATGCTGTGGAGATATGCGCAATAGGTCAAACATGGATATATAGGTAGGTGTGAACTTTAGTTGGTCCACTATGCTTGTTTGTAGACCTGATTTTTCTATAGGATTGGTCGATGTAGTAGTTGAGGGTGGTAGTCCTTGCAAGACAACTCTAGCATGACACATTGTTACAACACAATTGTTACCTTGGTCTCTGATAGTGATTGTAGCCATATGGCTATCTGAAGGGTTGAGGTAATTGATAACATTATCACTGTTGGCATATGTATAGTTAACTTTATTGGTTTTTCCACCAGACCTTGAGGCTTTTCCCTTGTTGTGATCATGAAAGGTATCATTGAAAATGGTGTGATCTATTGTACCTTTGGTTTGAGTATTCATCACATCGATGATCCCTGTGTCAATCAAATCTTGGATAGCATGTTTCAATCGGTAGCGGTTGGTTGTTTTGTGCCCCTTGACCTAATGAAACTCATAGAAATCTTTGTCATTATACCACCTCGGTTTGTTTTCATCTTGTTCAAAGTCCCTAATTTCTGAGAGTGATAGTGTTTGATTGTATCAACTTACGTAAAGCTGATTCTATCGGCTCTCCTAATGGTGTGAAATCTCATTGTTGGAATTGAAACCATGGTTTGCGTTGATTCTATTGTTGACTATTTGACATAGTGGCTACTTGTATAGGGGGAGGTTGATTTTGGATGTATGGTTGTTGAGTGGGCCTTGTGGGTTTTTGGTTTGTCACAGGTGTGCCTTGCAGTGACACCTTGGGTTGTGTGTAGTTGACTATCTTCACATTAATGAAACCATTGCTAGTGACATTTTTGTTTTTGTTCCACCACTTAGCTTTTTCCCTTACATTCTTGTTTGTATTCATTTGTGTAGGATCTGCAAGGATTCCTCGTTTGACTAAGTTCTTCTCACAATGAACTCCTCTTTTGATGAGTTGTGTAAAGTTCAGAGCTAATTATAACTCTGTTGTGAATGACATGTCTGGGATTAGATTTTCAACAAACATGACTATTAAGTCTTGTTCAGGCACATCATATGTTATGTGGTTTTCCATATTCCTCCATCTCTGTAGGAATTTCACAAAAGACTCTCCATCTTTCTGTTTGATATCGCAAAGGTCTTTGATGCTGACCTTTCGCTCAATGTTATGATGGAAGTGAGCTATGAACTTTTTAGCCAATTCTCCCCAAGACTGAATTCCATGAGGTAGATGTGAGAACCATTCCATTTCTGGCCCAACTAAACTTTGTGGGAATAGTCGCATTAGGTATGTCTCATCATGAGCGACTTCGATGCAACTACCAAAAAACTCTTGGATATGTTCAATAGGGTTGGTACTGCCCCTATATTTGTCAAACTTTGGTACCGAGAAGTGATTTGGGAATGGAGACATGTGAAGAGAATGGTCAAAGGGGTATGGGTATAAGTCCTCTGCGGTATAGGATTTAGTTTGCCCCTGATTTTGCATATTCATCATTTGGGTTTGGAGGGTTTGCATTTGTTGCATCAACATGTCTGTTTGATTTTGAGGTTGATGTATAATGTTCCTCTGTGTCATGGTGGGTATGAGGCTGTGCCTCTGTGTCCCTTGAGTAGGAACGTAGGATTTCATCCTAGGGACTTGATATTGATTCCCCTCCGAGTGATTTGTAATTGAAGGGACATGAGTATTCCATGGTGGGTTTTTATGTGTTTGTTGTTGTGACTAAAACTGGGGTTGATAATGCTGGGGTAGGTATTGCCACTGCTATGGTTGGGTTTGAAACTAGGGTTGCTTTTACTGAGGTTGGATTTGAAGCAACTGAAGCTAGGGTTGCTGTTGCAGAGGTTGGAACTGAGGCAAATGAAGCTGGGGTTGCTATTGCGGGGGTTGGACTTGAGGAAACTGAAGCTGGGGTTGCTGTTGTAGAGGTTGGATTGGTGTCAGAATGGGTAAAGATGTAGCTTTGGGTGGGCCTTGACTGTAAATAGGTCCTGCGGAGATGGATCCTTGCGAGCATGAGGCGTTGATCCTAAGACTAGTGTGAATGGATTGCAGTAGCAGCATAGTTTCAGAATAGTTAGTGTTTGGTGGGGTGGAAGGCATAGCATGAGAGCTTGATTGTGCTGGCCTTGAGACCAAAGGTGTAGGCATACTAGTGACCATGGGTGCACTTTGTTGCGAGCCTGTCATGCTTTGCGTGGATGATGTGCTGGCTTGGTTTGGGTCCCTAGTTTGACCAGATATAGTCTGCGTTGATGTAGGTAAGATCAAAGGTAGAAATATTGGAGACACAATAGGTAATATATGAGGTGGTTGAGTAGTGTTTTGACCTGTGAGAGGGTTTTCAGGCCATATAGTTGATACACTAAATTCAGCGGGGATTTTGACTCCCTTTTTATTAGCATGGCTAAGTAACATTCAGGGTTCCTCTCTACAACAGTGTCAACTACCTTTGTGGAGTAGGCATCTTGTTCCACATCTTCAAGTTCTTCTTCTATGATATCTTGGAAAAACGCTGCCCCACGGGGCTGTTCAATGAATAGAGCAGGACTGGTATTTGCAAAGGGATCATTCTCTTACTGTCTCCCAAGTGGTAAAACTATTGATATATGACTCATCAGGTTGAGTTCTAGCCTTAGACCTTGTGTAAGGTCCATCATGAGGTGTTTGAGGCATAGTGTTGTCCAGGTTTTGTAACTAAAACAAGTGATATAAAACAAATAAAGAAGAGGATCCTTTCTAAGAAAAGTCTGAGTTATGTTTTGGACAAAGGTAATTCTAAGGACAGATTTTGATATAACTTGATCTCAAAGTGGTGATGATAAAAGATAATATTTGTCGACCTTTGTCTTGGACAAAGTCAATTTGATAAAGATGGTGGTGTTTGATATGATGAGATCAAGATATTTTGAGTTTGAGCTTTTGAACTAACAATGTTTTTGACAATAATCGTGCTTTACAGAGAAAAGGGTAATCTTTAATGTTTAGAGATTCACACAATGTTCTTCATGTTTTCCTGGGATAGACACTAGTTTTTTTGACACCAAATAAAGAATTCTTTCAAGGTTTTAGGTCAGAGCATAAATATAGTATATCTGGTCAAATGTGGTACAATTTCACTGATTATGGTAAGATGACTGGTTGATTTGGTGGTTTAATCAAAAAATGCTTCTGATTTGCAAGATAGTTGACATTTTGACAACCCTAGAATTTAACATGTTTGACTCATTTTAACAGTTTGGATGTTTTGTTTTGCATTTTTAGAAACTGATCAAAGAAACAAGCACAATAGACACTGTGTTTTGAATAATGAAGATTGAAATTGTGTATGTTCTACAACTTTTTCAAGTTGCAAGTTATCACGAGGTCTTAACAATGAACAATCAGATTAATTTAGGTCAATTGGCTTCAGAATACAATGTTATAGGCCCAATTTTTGAATGTCTATTAGCTCACACAATGATTGTCATGCTACTAGGACACAAAGGTCCATGATGTAGGTGCTCATGTTTTTTCCATTTTCAGGTATTATTATCGTGAAGTGAAGATCTCTTTCACTACACAAATACCGTGGGACACATATGTTGGGAATCTTGGGGGGAAATTCGGAAACCCCTTGCACTATAATAAGGTATCTGTTTGGAGGTAAAATGGGTTGGTCTCTAATTTACCAAGGTTGTAGTAAGGGTCTGTGGTGTCTCTTCAATTGGTTTGTACATGTGTGACTCACTTAAGAGCCTAGTTGACCACGCTGGCTCTTTAGGAATATTCACCTGATCCAGACTATTGTCAACATGCCTCACCCGATCTTGGCTAGATAAGATGGAACTTTGGTTCGTGTCTTGTTTATATACCAATCGAAAGGATTACTGATTTAAGGTCATTCTCTAAGGAAGAAACGCATTCCCTGGACAGGCCTTTCTAAAAAAGTATAAAGGTTTGTAATCTAATAGTTTGTGCAAGTGCACCCAAAACTCAAGACATGAGGTAAATCTATTAAGCTCCAAATTTTGAAATGTGAACTAAGCTACACCACCATACAAGCATAAATGTTCAATTTTTAAGCCCAAAAGTAGGTGTTGATTGCTTGTTCAGTTTTAATGCACCAAATTGAAAGATTCTTTGCCTTTATTCAGTTTTAATCCCCATGTCAATTTTAAGCCCAAATCCAAAATATGAGGTGTGATATGTTTTGCAAGCACTATTTTTTTTAAACCCAAATTGACAAATGAATTCCTTTTAGTTTGTGTTGTTTAAATAGGTTAGTACCAAAAAGGATTATTTGCAAAATAAGGATATAAGTAACTTTGAAATAACGAAGGATGCTTACCAAACTTACCCTTCTCTGTCCTTGGTGACTTTGATCCAATCTTGCATAGAAACTGAAAAGAATGTCAATTTAGAAGTAGCTGGGCTGAAGATTTAGATCTAATTTTACAATATTTCCTGTGATTGCGGCAATCTTCTTGCAACTGCGGTAATGTTCTGTCGATTATGGCACAGATCGGGCAACTGTGGCAATTTTCTATCAATTACGATAAAGCACTGGCAACTGCAGCAAGATGTTGGTGATTGCAGCACAGATTGGACAACTACGGCAGAATTCTTGTGATTGCGGCACGGATCGGATGATTACGACAAAATACCAGAGGAAAAAGATAAGAAAATAGGTAGAATAATTGTGGAAGCCTGCAATCAATTACGGTATTAAACCAGTCGATTGTGGCACAGTATAGGCAATTGCAGTAAAATACCAGCGATTGTGAAATACAATAAATATTGAAGAAAAATTATATTTTTAAATTACAACCATACGGCCATGGTTAATTAATCTAGTTCTTTGTCTGCAAGAGGTATTTGGGCTGTTTGATTTACATCGGGTTCACCAAAATGTACGCCTCTCTTTCTGGTTCCCACAACTTTCCAAAGGCGAGGGTTAGTAGCAAAGGTTTCACAAATGAATGCAAATCAAGTATACAATGACTACCAAGCGAATAAATAGAAACGTGAGCAATAAAATGTACAAGCAAGAGAAAGGAAGACAAATAAATGCAAGCCCCATGATGCTTGAAGCTTCTATTGTTTCTCTCTACTCCTTCCAAAATGCTATTCTTGATGCTCAGTATTGGCGGGGCAGCGTCTATGACTTGAGAAGCATCAAGAATTTGCTAATTGAAATGTGTGTGTGTGATTGCAAGATGACTTGAATGCTAGAACCAAAATGATGGAATAATGGAGCATGAGAGCTTGAAATCCTAGATCCTTCAAATGGTTATGAAGGGTTTATTATATAGGAATTGGTGATGGAATGAATGGTTGAGATCAATCCCAGAGATAGGGAGATGAACTGTTGAGATCAAAAGGAACAGAAGAGGTCCTTAGTAAACTCCAACTCTTTATTTGGTAAAGAGGAGATAGAGTTTGGTTAGCTGAAGATCTATTTATGAGTTACCTTTTTGAACTGAAGCGGTGGGTGAAGTTACCCATGTGGACTGGAGAGATGGGTGGAGTAACCCATGTGATCTGATTGGAGTTATCTCTTTGAAGATAAATGAATATTTAATTCATTTATTTAATTATTATTTTCAACATGTGAGATAATTGAATTCTTTTTTATTAAGAATTGCTTTATTTGATGAAATTAAATTAATTTGATTGAAATTAATTTAATTGGAAGAATTTAATTAGTAAGTTCAAATATTTGGATTTAAACTATAGGAAATTGAGTTTAATTAATTAATTAATGGTAATTATTCAATTAAATAAAATTAATTCTTTAATTAATTTTGGGAATTTGATTAGATGATTTGGGGACTGAATTTAAAGGAAAATAGATGATTAATTAATGATTGAAAAACCATTAATTAATAGATGAAAATTAGTGTTTTTAATGTAAAGTCGCAAGCTTGTCCATTTTAGGGTGTCTACAAAAGTATATTCATTAATTAGTCAAAATATGTGAAAGAAATATTGAAGACCTTTAAGATGGAAGACTGTAAGCCAGCATGCACTCCTATGATAATAGGAAGCAAGCTTTCAAAAGATGATGATTCCACAGCAGTTGATAAGACATTGTACAAATATATGATTGGAAAACTCATTTATCTAACTTAGTCTAGACCTGACATATCTAATGCAGTTGGTATTGTTGGAATATTTGTAGCTGAACCCAAGAAGAATCACCTAATGGAAATCAAGAGAATATTCAGATATCTAAAGGGAACTATAGACTATGGTTTATGGTATCCTAAATCAGAGAATGTACAACTTCATGTGTATACAGATGCAGATTGGGCAAGTTGTGTTGATGATGGGAAGAGTACTTCAGGAAGAGTAGTATTTCTTAGAGATAGGTTGGTTTCTTGGATAAGCAAGAAGCAGAACTATATTTCTCAGTCAACAACAGAAGCTGAATATGTTGCAGTAGCACTGAATTGTTCAACCATGGTTTTGATCAAGTAGATGGTTAAAGACTTTGGCATTTAGGTTGATTATCCTATTGTTATTCACTGTGATAACACTAGCACTATTAACATGTCTAAGAACCCTGTGATGCATGCAAAGAAAAAGCACATAGAGATCAAGTACCATTTTCTAAAAGGAAAGGTTGTAGACAAAGAAGTGAAATTGGACTATGTGAGCACCAAAGAACAGTTAGAAGATATTTTCACAAAGCCTTTATCAAAAGATACTTTTGAGTATCTCAGGGAGAAGTTGGGAGTGATTCCCTCTCCTAAGTCTGTTTAGAAAAAGTAGCAAGAATATCAGTCATTAAGTGACTGATGAATGGTTGACTACTCTACTTCTAGAGTAGTACCTGTAGCTAATGATTTATGGAACCCTTTTCCATTGATGTCAAAGGGGGATTATGTACTAAGGGGGAGCATATACTCTAGGGGAGTATATACATGGAACAAAAATACAGTCAGAGGAACTATAGCAGTGTAGAGAAATCTTTGATGAGGATATTGAGAAGATTGTAAAAGAAAGAGGACACCATGAATAGATAATTTTTTTTATATCATATGTTGCCATCAATGTCAAACAGGGATATTGTTGGAGATTTGGTTTTGAGAAGTTGATTGATTGTATGTTTGTCATTGATGACAACATATAATACATAGTAGTGATTCTATATGTACTTATCAGAATGATGAAATCAAGCCTTGCGTGGATAGATACATGTTGTAGACATGTTTAGTATGTTATGTTCATACACGCAGATCCATATATGATTTTTCAGTCAAGTTGTGTAATTTTGTTATTGGCAGTTACAGTTCTGGAAGAGTATCTATTCAGAGTCAACGTATTTAATGTGTTTCTTGAGTTGCACCTATCTTTAGGATATGCGTGTGTATATTCATGATTAGTTATGAGTTAACTATGTTTGGTTAAATGCACTTATCACGTAACATCAAGATCATGTTGTTTGAGATGATTTGGTGAAGCTGACTTAGTGAAGCGACGTGTCTATTCAGTTTATAATTGCGCGGTTATAATTATGCTTGTGTGCTTAGTCAAGCTGACAAGGATGTTATGAAGAGTTTTCTTACAGGTCCTGTGATCTCATACTTTGAGGAAGATACTTATAGCAAGTCATTTGTGATATGCTAAGTGTGAATGATACGAAAGTGACAGAAAATGTACAGAGCAGAATACCAGCTGTGGTTCATTCATCAAGAGTATATGTGAAGAAGAAGTGAAAGATTACAATACACTGGAACTAATCAAGACAACATGTCTACTCTATAGTTCATCATCAAATATAGTGCATATATGTTATACAGAAGGTTGTAGCCTTCACCATTGAAGCAGTGAGCTTTTGGACAGTGAGTCCTCATCGTAACAGGGTTATTTGTAAAAGACTCCCAACACGGTCAAACCCTTAACCAAGTCACTATACTATTGCATTGTAAAGTACAAATCCTAACAAGGTTGAAATATATATTCTAATAGGGATTACTATAAATAAGTATAGTTCATTGTGGGTGCTAATTCCCACCAGGGTTTTTACCATTTGGTTTCCCCGTAATCAAACTGTGTGTTGTGTACTGTGTTATCTGAATGAGCATTTACTTTATTATATTCTAGAACTAAAGAAGAGAAAATAATTAAAGTTACGGATAACTGATTCACCCCCCCCTCTCAGTTATTCTTTGGTACTATTCTAACATTTGTGTCTCTGAGTCTCTAGATCATTTCTTTAACTTTGAGTTAATTTCAAGATCACACGAGAATCACAAGATCCAACCTTGATCAACTCCATATCAATGGCCTGCGTTGAATCTCTGAATCTTAAGAGCATATTCCTTTTCATTACTAGATCAGGAGACAACCGTTTGCTCAAAAATTGATCGACAACACATAGTTCATATGAATTTAACTTTACTGCAACTTTGGTTCATTTTGAGATCATGCGACTGAAAGGAACTTGACCATGGGAAACCTGACACAGGGTTATCTGGAGATTTTGAGATAAAAGGAGGCTTCAAGTTGCTGGATGAAAACTTAATCCTGAGGTTTATTCTAAGATCTCACGCCATCGACATGATCTGATCTTGGTCAACAACTGTGTTAAATCCCCATATGGAAATAACATATTCCATTTCATTTTGAGATCACGAGACAAAAGGTCACACTAAGTCACTGAATGAGATGGAATATTCCTTCCAGGTTGCAAGATTTAGAGATAGACAAAGAGGTTAATGTGTGCATGACTTTAAAATACACTTAAGTTACATGGAAATGAAATGTTAAAAAAGAACATGTCATGTAAGAGGTAGGGCTTTTAGCATGAATTAGGTTTTTTGCATTAAGGTCTCAGACCAGACATGAAGGGCTAAACAAGTCCCAAAAATCATGTAGAGAGAAAGATAAAGATGCAGAGCCATGATAGAAACCATACAAGTTAGGATCAAACCTTGTGGGAGCCTCATTTTTCTCCACTTGTAGCCAAAATTGCATAAGATAGGAAATTTGGGTAATATTTTGGCGATTTCTGCTGAATGTCAGCCTGCTAGACATATAAGACCAGTAGCCCAATGACATTCCATTGGGAATAGGAGTCTGCATTTGAGCACACAAAAAATTTTGCACAACAAACCAAAACAGGGAAAAGGACTGTACAAGCAAAAATAACAACTAATTGTGCAAAGCACTTTAAGGAAAGCAAGAAAAACTAACCTAGAAAGCAGAATAGAGAGAAGGAAACTTAATTACAAAGATGGAAAATCACCAAAACAAGGCTTTAGGTGAAATCCATTGACAAAAATTGGCAAAGCTTCTGCTTCAAGAGTTGATAGCTGAAAAGCATTATGTTTCTTACACTCAGTGATCACAAATGGACCTCCCCAAAAAGAGTTAAACTTGGTATACCTACTAGGCCTAGATCTGAATTACTCCCATTGAGGACTATTTCTCCAACCTTTAAGTTCCTTGATCTAGCTCTCCTAGCAAAGTTCTTTATTTGCATATGTTGGAACTCCATAGTCTGCATGGACTTGTCTCTGTTCTCTTCCAACTCCATGAGCTGAGCATAGCTTATTGTATGCACCCTAAAATGGTTGCCTAGACTATGGGCCCCCATTTAACAATTTATCAATTTATCAAATTCTTGAATCAATGCTTTGCAATATTTTCAGTTCAAATCAATTTCCTTGATCAAATCGCAATTAATTCAATTATTTCAATATTTCCTAAGGTTTGATCATTTCATCAATTATCTTATTTAATTAAAAGAAAATGATTCCTTTTTATTAAATAAAATAATCTTATTTAATTAAAATACCTTTTTAATTAAATAATCTTATCTTATTTAATTAAAATCTCTCTTAATTAAATAATATTATCTCATTCAATTAAAAGATCCATTTTAATTAAATTAAATAATCTTATTTAATTAAAAGAAAATCCCTCTTTTAATTAAATAAAACCCCCACTTAAATCCCTCTTTGTTGAAAAAGGAAATAAATTAAATAAAAATAAAAAAAAGTTCCCTTTTCTACACATCTTCCTAAGTGGTGGGATTTTTGCCTCTTAATCATAGCCTTTGATTTTTTCTCTTAATCTCTACTGTCCATTTCTCTTTAAAGGGAAACCTCTCCAAGCATTTGAGAATAAAGATTTTAGGCTATTGTTATGCTGTAGGTTTGGAGAGCAACTTTGGAGGAGATTTAGAGCACTTGAGCTTAGATATTGCAAATTCTCTCTTCTTGTCTTCTTCTTTCATGCCCCATGACAATCCATTTAGATTAATTTTTCACTAGCATGTTAGATTAGATTCATGTTTTCTTTCATAGATTAATCTTGCATTTGTACTTCTTTTCATAGAATAATCATGCATTGTTATCATATAGATTAATTTCCTTTCTTGTATTGTTATCATATAGAACAAATTTCATTTGCATGCATACTTGATGATCATGGAGACTAGCATTCTTTCTCTTCCTCTTTGAATCTCTCATTTTATGGTGTACTTGCATGGGCACAAACTAGGTCAATCTGAAGGCCTCCATTACAAACCCTTGCACTCCATGAATAGAGAGCTATGAGTCACCATTTGAGATCTCATTCTTAAGAAATCTTGGCAACAATGATTCATAGAAGTGTGACACATTTTTAGCACACATGTTGGCACCCACCGTGGGGCATATCTAGCTCCATTTCCATTATTTTCTTGCAAATCTGATTTTTCCATCCGTACGACTCTATGACAAAAATTTGCGGGATGTTTTGCTTAAAAAGGTGTAGATTTTTGCCAGTCTGTGCAAAATTTCACATGATACGTAGAGTTTTGTCACACGTCTCTATGCAAATTTTTGTGCAGACTTTGGCGACAGGCAGTGATCTATTACTATTTACTATTTTCTACCTTTTTCTTGTTGTCTCTGTATTCTATTGTGTGATATTATGTACTTCTTTGCACGGCACTATGTGAATCTTCACATGACACTCTAAGAATCTTCGCGCAAGATTTCACACCAGAGATCTTCTTTTTATTGCTATATTTTATATCTTTGATCTGTAACAACTAATGTTTACTATTTCTAGTGGTTTTTGATTTGTTGTTGCTATTGTTGTTTCTGATTTGGACTTGCGTGGATAAACAAAAAAATGTTCACGTTGCTTTGGACTTGAGGTATTTTGTTACATCTTTATAACATTTGGATTTTTGAAATAAAAATGAATCTCTCATGTGTTTAGCTTGAGTGTTTTCTTGCTTTCATAGATCACATTTCCAATTGGTGCTCTAAAAATGGACCTAGATTTGCTTTCTTGCATATATGTTTCACATAATAATTAGGCCCTATGAACACTATTTGTGGTTATCTTGAGAGAGTGGGCTTCATTCACTTGTCTTACATGCAATGCTCTTCTTGATGATAGATCCCCTTGTAGGTAGGGAAGGATTTTTCATTACTTCAAACTTGGTTTAGTCTTCAACTTTGATTGGTACTTTCTCTCTTGAGATTGGTGGTCATTGTTGTTGATATATGAACCTTGGGTAAGGTGATTTCAAATTAGTGGGTCAATTAATCTTGTTTTCTATGTCTGGGTGAGGTGAAGAGGCTAGATGATTATGCTCTTTTCCCTTTTGGGAGAATCAGAAACTTGGAACCCTTGAATCTAAACAAGTCCCCATGTGGTTCATATTGTGAGTCTTCCTTGTTAGAGAGGGTTAACCATAGTGGACATTCCCTTTATTGGGTAAACCATGTGGACAGAACCTCAAGCGGTAATATCTATTTTCACCATGGTAGCAACAACCACTATATAAATTTCATTGTGGAAGAAATCTTTACGGGTGTGGTTTCTTATTGGGTTGTCAGATCTCCTCAGCAACTCCTAATTGATTAAATTCTCAGACAGTGTCAAAACCTCGGTGCACTGAGATTGGATTTCACCCACTTGAGATTACAAAAGTTGCAGAGTCAAACCATTACTATGAACCATAGTGCAACCAACTTTTTATTTTGTAGGATTATGTGCGTGATTGAAAAACATTTTGAAAACATACAAAAGTAGAATCTTTAGGGAGTAGAAATACTATGACACTATTCTTGTTCATGCGCAGGGTTGCTTTGTCCCTTGATCATTGTTTGAGGACATTTTTGAACTCGCTGATTGTTATCTTGTGTTCTTGATTCATGAGAAAAAATTGTTAATGCATCTATTTGGTTATTTAAAAATGAACAAAACTGAGTTCCTTGTCCTTCCTGTCAGAAACCTCGTGCAAGAAAATAATTCTTTGCGCGGTCCTGTGAGTTTCTTTGCGCAATACTGTGAGAATCATCACGCGATATCCTGCTTGTTGCTGTCAAATTTGTTGTAATTCTGTTATACCAGTTCTATTTTCCTTGCAAAACTTCACTTGATCTTATGGTAATCATTGTGCGAGTAAGCATTCCATCATGTGAATCTGTCCTCTATTGCTATACCAGCAAATTATTTGCTGTCAATTTTGAACTTGCTTAATCTGTTGTCCTATCATTTTCCACTTTCCTTGGTCGATCCGAGTCAGATTAAGCCACTTACCCTATTGTTAGAAGCTTGTTTAGCTTTGGATTCTTGCGCTTTGACTTCTTGAGTTAGAAATCTTTGATTTCACAAGTAACCTTGCTTTATTTGGTGAGTTAGACACCGTCCTTTTTTAGAAGATAAACCTTTAGATTCTTTGATAACACACTTGGAGAGTTTTGGTAATCTCTTGTCCATTCACTTTCATATATTCAAATTCAATCAATATAACTTGGGCAAGATCATCCTCCTTATCCATATGTGCTAGGATACTTATCCAAAATGTGGGCACCTCTATGGTAGTGTTGGCTTACACCTCTTGCAAATTATATCTTCTCACCTCTCTTTTCAGACAAGTTAATTCCTTTACTATCCTAGTTTGATACCAATGTCTCTTAGGGTCATCCTATTAGCTAGTAATTTTTCTTCCATGCCAGTTACAACAAGATATCAATTAAATCAAGGGAAATGACCTCAAGTGGTCTTCAACCAATTACCCTTAGTACAAACTTGCCAAAAATGTAAGGCAAAAGAACCCATATTTGATCAATCACCTAGGAACAACTCAGAAATTTGGTTTGATTCCAAGAGTCACCTTAGTGAGTTGGGTACCCCCTTAGCATCTTCTCACTCTTCTATGGATATGAGTTACACA